>WSYH01014515.1:0-15515 GCA_036426205.1 Ascaphus truei | reverse complement strand
CTCCCTACCAAGACTAAAAGGATACGAGTTCTTTTCAGGGAGAAATTCCACCTAGGATGCGGGCAATTCAAAAAAAACCACCTATATTTCGTACAGAGTGCACGAATTTCCTAAAAAGCTAAAGAGATCTACTGGCGAACGGTGATGAATGCCTTTAAGGGGGCAAAGTAGAAGGATAAGGGCCGCGCACCATAATAAGTGGTATGAATACATGGTAGGGGGTCGAGAAAGAAACAGGATAAGGGCACCACTAGAAATGGCAACGCCTGCTGGCAAGAGTGTTTGATGTTGGAAGAATTGCCAAGTATTTAATTCCAAGTATATTTAAATGTGACTGATTGTGCTTTTCCCATAGTTTGTTCAAGCAAAGATGCCCTAGGTGAACGGGGGGCCATTTTTTGACTTGGAGTGGTAAGCTATTGCGTAGGTCAACGAGCACAAAGAGAACCAGGAAAAGGGTGTTAGCCTAAGGTCGGGTGGCTGAGTTATCGCGGTTTTGACAATCCCAGATGAAAAAGCGTGGCATGCGGCGTAGGAACCAAGGGAATGGCAAAAGGCAGTAGTTTTTAAAATGCGGTTCAAAAAATATTGCACAATTTATATGAATGTTTGCCAAGAACTGATCTCCGTTGCCGGAATAGGGGGATCTCTATAACGACAGGGTGTTTGTATAGCCCCAAATACTTATTTAGCCTTGTTTGAGAAGTATGAAATATAGAGGTAATGTTTGAGAGTGATGGTTGAGGCTGAAGTTGAAGGGATGGGCAAGGGTCCATGTGTTGGGTGTTGATGTGGTGTGGATGGTAACAAGTCACCGTGGAGCACTCTGCTTAATCTTGAAATAATTAGTGAGCGCAATGGGGGACTACTGAGAGAGTGAGGCCGAAAGACAGTATACACTTTGTTTAGCTACTTTATGTGGTTTTAGGCGATAATCCCTGTTATTCACCAACGAAGGGTAGGTAAGAGGTGTCTCGGTGGGTGTTTTTTGCAAGTACTTTCGAGAATAAGGACGCTGTTTTAGTAGAGTCGTGGCTGGCTTTTCTAATGTGATGGGGAATGTTTTATACCTGAAGAGAAGCGTTATAAATACGAGTGTCTATGTGGTGAAGAGCTAACGGGGAGAGCAGCACGGATGTGGGTGCACTGAATGTCAGAGCAGAGGCAATCTCAGTCATGTTGAATCCTCAGAGCCTTTGGTCACGGGGGTATTCCTGCAGTGACATTGGCCATTAGAAGGGGCAATCTGAACAAGAAGTGTCTAAGAACGGCCTGTATTATCTGGAGAAAGCACATGGGGTTGAGAGCCTCCAGAGGGGGAGTAGGTTAATGGGTCTGTAAACTCGAGGGCAGGTGCATTGTTCAGAGGTTATTGATAATAAGGAAACAAATGGCATTTAGAACAATGTTTTGGGGGTTCAGTAGTTGTGTTTTTGACCCTCTCCTGAAAGAACCAGCAGTCTAGAAAAACATATAGGGGTAATCCCCAGGGGAGGAGAGGAATGGACGAGGGAAACATTGCCTACCCCAGAGTTGTCGTCTTGGCCTCACTGGCGGTTTCTGGCAAGAACCTAGAAGCTAAAAGAAATAAGAAACAGTTTGTGAGGTGTTGTGTAAAGATTACACAATTATATGGCGAGCGAGAATAGTCAGTTCTGTGACTGCTCATCTGTCCTTTCAGTGGGCGTCTGGAGCCTATGACCCAGTTTATATTCTAACGTTTTGACTTCTACGGGTTAGCTTTTTATTGATCATCCGTATTTGTACATGAGCTGAACTTGGAGGTCTGTGGGGACTATTGGGTTGTATGTGCGAAGAGCGGACAGATTCCGCACCGAGGAAAGGTTTGCGGTATGGTCAAAAGTGTGAGATGAAATGATAGGAACAATAGCTAAGTTGGCACCCCATGGTTTTGTTGCTCAATTCGTGCTATAAATTCAGCAGGGTGTGGGGCTGTCCAAAAACATGAGTCTTGCCCGGTTACAGCAGCGAAAGCAACCGAAGACCAGGAAAACATCGAGGGTAGCCACGCAACCCCAGGATGACGAGATGGAAAAATGCGGTCCTAGTTACTGAAAAGTCCAAAGAGGATTCCTGCGGGGTAGACCAGGAGTAAATCCACCAAACGGTTCCGATCCCAGCCACAGGTGCTCATACTGTCCCATTATTATCGGGAAATAAATCGCCTTGACATAAAGGAGCAACCTGAGGTACGATTTTCCTTGGTGTGCCCCATTGGCAATGAGACCTCATCTTAACAAAATGATATCCATTAAGTGTGTATATACGCTTTAGCGGAAAAAAAAGCGTTACGCAAGTTAGTTTAGCTGACTTTCAGGTTTGCCACATTTCTTCACATTAATGCTGCCCTTTTCACAATTGATACTCTCAGGGGGAAGTCAAGGGTGTTTAATTTGCTTTTGTATTGCCTTTGGTTATGTTCGATTACAGGAATGTAGAGCCTGCTGAAGCAATCTTGCGGTTGCGTGGCGTTGTTGTATTTCTGACTGGAGCCAGTGAATGAGCGTTTAAATATAGCCATGTGCTATACATTATTGATTTAAAAATAGTTTCCGCTTACTTTCGCAAATGCTCCTTCCCAACCTCAATAAGGAGGATCTTTACAAAAAGCAAACAGGTGGTACACTATCGAGATAGGTTCATTTTTCCCCAGAAACGAACGGATTAAAGAGATGCAGTGGTGTGGGGCCTCCAACTAAATCACTGGTCTCTTAGGTTGATGGTATAGCTTACCCTGTGAAATGTGGGATAGGGTACTAAACACACCTTTGGTTGCGGCTGTCACCAATTCCTACTGAGTTAAAACCTAGATTAGAGTATAGTTGCTCTATCACTCAAAACAATAAGGGCGTGTGACTAGTGAACTTCCATAACAAGCAACCATACGATTGGTTTATGGTACTTATGTGGTTCTAATCCAGGGCGTCATTAAAAATGGGTAATAATACTCAAACTGTGTTAATACGAAACGCACACCCCCCACATCTACGAGGTAGGACTCAGTAAAAAAATGGAGCTGCTTTGGGTGGGCGGGGGGTTCCGGTCTCGGCCATGGGGATTAGCTAGGAATATGGTCCCGGACCCCGAATGTCCCAACCTTAGCACCCCAGCCTTTTAGTTTCCCAAGCCGTTTTCCCTTTACACCCCGATCCACTTCGCACTCTTCGCCCGCCACTCTTTGTGCTTTCGGCCCTCTGGTTCCCCGCCTCCGGTGCATGGTGTTGCGCGCCCCTTGGCCGAACCGACTCTGAACAGAGGGATTCGTCAGGGCGCGCAGGCCCCTCCACGCCTTGCTTTCTCTTGCCAACAACGGGTGGAGTGAGAACAGGCATGAAAGGCCTCCTTGGAGCGACAAGCGGGTTATGCGAAATACTTGTTTGTTGTAATGAAGATAGAGGAATCGTTAGAAGTTATTTGCTTAAAAAAATGGCAGCAGTACCCCGGGTTTTTGTTTGCGGCTTGTCAGGTTGGATCTCGCGATACTTATCTTTTTTGTTTTTGCGTTTTCGGGTGAGGGGTCGCGGTGTTCACGGCTGTTCTCACCCGGTGCTGTGTCGTTCTATGAGGTGATACTCGAGGTCGCAACTGTAAATATCTTTCTAGGAGATAGATTATTCAAGGACCGCGAAGTTTTCTTGTAGCTGATAACATTTACGTTACACTAGGAGAAAGCGATGCACTGAGCCCCCCCGAGCTTCGACTGCCTAGCCCATGTCGGGGTAGGGAGTGCGCCTGCGTGTTTCTAAAGGAAAAAACCATATCCAGGTGAAACATATCGGTGAAGGTGAAATATGCGACCAAAAAACCGTTAAAGGAGACAGGGGGGCTCCGATTGGAGGAGTTCCTTAAACGTGTAATAGTAAACGCAGCGCACCCCGACCAGTATGCAAACAACCCCTTTAGACTCCGACACCACGATTTACTGTATCCAGTACGATAGCGCCATGAATTACACGGCGAGTGATCCAGATGTTTACACGTGACCGAATACCCAAAAAGAAACCCCACAACGCACTCATATTCCACCCCACACCTCGACTACGCTTCACCAACGTGTTTAACGCCACAAGCTTGCTATTCACCTCCTATCAAGTTTCCATATTGTATTCTATACCTTCCACCACCATCCTTTTACTCCCCCGACTTCAACCCTGCAAGCACGTAGCACGGCCGGCCCTTACCTCGCTCTTGCCAGCAGGGTATTCTCGCGCACAAGACATACATTGGACATGAGGACGTCCCCTCATCACAAGTACCTTAAAGAGTGCCACGCCAGTCACCGTCTCCACTTTCCGCGCGTCCTGGATCCGCCCCCTCATGCCTGGGACCCGCCTCCAGGCCTACGCCACCTGCCCTCCCCACCCACGGACACGGTGCAGATCAGCTATAGACCCCCCAGATTAGCAGTCCTGAGCCCTCCTTTCTCGGGAGATTTGTCTTCTCGCCCGCCGGTCATCATACTTCTCTTTACGCCTTAGAATCGAGCGGGAGCGTCTGCCCCGCCCCGTTCCCAGTAGATGGCGAGAGGCCGCCCAGTTTGCACGTATTAACTATACAATTAATTTCTGAAGGCCACACTCATCGCCGCCCACGCGCTCTTCCTCTAAGTTGCCGTCCACTCCTCAAGACGTTTATCCCCATCTTGCCCTACTCCTCTCCCCCCCCGCCCCATTTTCCAATCCGCGCCCCCCCTCTCCCCCCCCTTTTTCCTGCCCCCCCCTACGCTTCCCCCTCCACTGCCGTTCCACCTCGTCCCCTCCTCCCTCTCTCCTTCTCCCCTACCTTCCCCTTTCCCCGCCGGCGGCGCCGACCTTTCCTTGGCCCCTCCTCCTTTCAAACACCCCCTCCCGCCCAGGCATGCCATCGCCTTCCTTCCACCTCTTTTTGGCCCCCCCACCTTCCCCCCCTCGCCAGTATTTTCCCCCTATGGCACTATCGATTTTCCCCCCCACACCCTTTTATCCCCGCCCGCGGGCGTCCAGTCTTCCCCCCCCCGGCGAGCGACCGGCCCGCCTTCCCCTCTTTTCTCCCCGCCCAGTTCCCCCGCCCCCCGCCCACGCCGTCCTGCTGTTTCCCCCGTGGCCCCCCCCCCTCACCCCATCCCCCATCACCCACCTCCCCGCTATTCGCCCCCCCCCCTCGCGATACACTACCTCCGCCAACACCCTGCCCGCCCTCCGCCTCAACCCTACGAGCGCATCGCCCGTTTCCTCCACTGACCCCCTCAGCCCGCTTTCCGTCCGCCACCGCCCCCCCCTATCCCAACCTGCTGGCATCCCCACCCGCCTTTCCCCTCCGGCCACGACCCAGCACCCCCTAATTGCTTCAGCCCTTTGTCTTACTCACCCACCTCCTCCTAATTTTCCCCTCCCCATGGCAGTTTATTATATCCTTTCTTTTGTCCCCTCCCCGCTCTACTCGTCCCTCTTTTTTCCTTTTACTTACTTTTCTTTTACCTTTTTGCCCACGTCGTTTCCCGCTTCCTTTTTCTCCCTACCACCGTTTCCCCTGTCCTCTGCTCCCTTTTTCCTGCCCCATACTCCTCTCTTTCCCTTACTCTTTTCCTACCGCTTTCTCCTCTTTTCCCCCCCCCCTTCTCTCCCACCTCCTTTAGTTCCCTTCACCGCTGCGCGCTTTCTTTTTTTCTCTCCCCCCCTTAGTGACCCGATTCCCCCCCCTGGGCGTGACGCTTACTTTCGTCCTCTTCTGGGAGGGCACGTCCTCTTCTCCCTGCTTTCCCTCGTCGCTTTCCCCCCCCTACTCTCCTCCCCCTGTCCCCCTCCCTTCTACCTTCCCCTTTCGATCCCTCTTTTTTTCTCCTTTCTCCTCCTCCCCTCCCCCCTCTCCCCCCGGGTCCCCTCTCCTTTTTCCTCCGCCTTCTTGCTATACCCCTTTATTAAGTTCTCCCATTTTTTTTGTTTCCCTTTCCTTCTCCTACTCCCTTCTCCACCTTCCCCTACTTTTCCTTCTCCTCCCCCCTCGAAGGTTTTCCACCCAGGGTCAATTTCCTTGCCTCTTCCACCGACCCTCTACTCCCTCTCCTTCCACATCCCCTACACCACCCCTCCCTCCCCCTCCACCGCCTACCCGACCTCCTGTGAGCTTCCCTTCACGCCCAATTCGTTACCCTCGCCGGGCCCCTTCCGCCCCTCTCCACCTCCCCCTAATACTCGCCCCGGCGGTCCCCGAAGGGCACTCCCCCCCTACCCCCCCCCACCTCCCTTCCACCCACCGGTTGTTTAGCTCGTGAATCCCCCTTCGCATTTTACCAATTGGTATCCATTTCTTGGGCCGGATGTGGTGGCCCACCCGCCCGGCCACGTCATTGCTCCTTGTCGCCTCGTCGTTCCTGTCCTCCCTTCCCCCTACCTGTCGGTCTCACCGCGTCCCGGCGATTCCCGCGCAGATGCCCCTCCCCTCCCCCTTGTCTTGCATGCCACCCGTCCCTTGTTCTTTTTTCCCCTGCCTCTTTTTTGATAGCATTACCTCCTAATGCTATTTTTCACCGAGAGTGTTTATGTGTTCGATATTAGAAGTCATCCAAGGTCCCCCCACACGTACCAGTATGTTCTTCCATGAAACGGTATATTCTCTTTCTTCAGATCGAAAGGTGGTTTTACTGTTTCTAAGGCCCCTCGGGATCCTGTTCACCCTTAAGTATTTCTCTAAGTAGGCCATGTCTAGAATTTTTCTTGTTTCTTTCTTGAGGAGTTTGTCTAATTGATAAAACTCCTCATTTATGATATCTTTTTCTTCTTTTAACTCTGTATTTCTCATCCTGCTCTCCATATTCCTTCCTCTTTGAGTTTTTCTCAACTACATTAATGACGTTGTCTGTAGCCTCCATTTCCATGTTAAAACTTGTATGTGAATAGATATTATTATTTATTTATTTATAACAATATTTTATAAAATGATTGGCTAGACCTTCATTGCATTTGTAACCTTGTATAAACGATCCAATTTTTAACTTTAAAACTAAATGATATTTCAACTAAATAAGGTATACAATTCATATATACATGTTGCGGAGAAGTGAAATAATGATGTTGATTATTTCTATTATGTCGTGGTCATTCCAGATCAAAAAGAAAATTAGAAATGGTGAGGGTGAATATCAATATGTTATATTATAGTTTTGATAAAACACTGTAAAAAAAGGTAACTTTAAATACTGTTTGAACATGTTTTATTCAAAACTATATATAACATATGGATATACACCCTCACCATTGCTAATTTCTTTTAGATCTGGAAGGACCCCACGCCATAAGATAGAAATAATCAACATTCATTATTTCACTTCTACGCAGCAGCTCATATAGAATTGAGATAACTTATTCAGTGAAATATCATTTAGTTTTACCAAGTTAAAGAATTCGATCTTCTATACACGGTTACAAATGCTAAATAGAAAGGTCATATCCAATCAATTATATTAGACAATTATTGTAATAATCTATGTATAAAACATAGTTAATGGCATCGTATTTTGTTTTTTAAAATATTGTAATAATTATGTCATTGCATTAAGATATATATTTATTTGATAATTCATTATTCATTATTTGATACCACATTTATATGATCATTTTAAATTAGCTAGTATTAAGTACGATATATTTATAGATATACCGCCACTTCACCCCATCAATTATAAGCTACCATGAAAGATTTGGGTCATATTTGTGTATGTGCACAATTATTTCACATTTCACTATATATTAAACATTAATACACATGAGTTATCCATTCTGCGCCATGTCAGCTTTTTAGCTGTATATATACATTGATTTTCACACTGAAATTGTACATATATGTTCCACCACACACTTAATACCATTGATTCTGCCCACTGAAAATGTATATATATAGTTATTACATAATTTCAAAACCAACTGTCACCGTAATTTATACTTTGCTCCGTCAGCATTTAAATACAGTATTACATTTCTATCCATAAGTATTAGATTGTCTGGCCTTTTTCTGTTAAACTTACATGTGTTTAGTTAATTTTTCCATTGGAAATTCGAGACGAAATCAGCAATCATTGGGCCAAAACATATTGTACAGTTAGTGCCAGATAGCACCTCATTGCCTTTATTAAAAAAACGGACATAACCAAGAACGAGTCGCCTTAGCTGCAGCAGGGGATTGGCTGACATTGCATATATACGATTACAAGCCTTACCCCCCCCATCCTACGGAGCCTGAGGAAGCCCAAAACGGCGAAGCGCCCGTTTTGTCTGCCCTAGCAAATTTGTCATACACAGCCACCATCAAGGACGTGATTCCAGTGGAAGCAGAACGATTTCCGGATGCGGACACTGTTAGCTGCACCCCACGGAAAGCACGATCCCAATCTCCGAAGGACTGGCTGTTCCTTTCTATTTATTTTTTGCTGTTTTATTGTTGTTTATTTTTATATCAATTTTTATGAAGTGTTTTTGAGTGCCACCGAATGGTTTACTTAACTGTAGTCCTGTTTCAACCTCAGACTTTTTATTTCCACCCACACAATCAAGGACGCCCAGGCTACCTGTTATACTTAACACATTTGGGGTTAACACTGGAAACCTAAATAGAACAACAGGAAATTTTTATGGGCTTGCTCACACGAGGCAGTGTGAGTATTATCTGGATCATCCATTTTATATATTGTTATTATATGATTTATATATCACCACCCATGTCCATTCACAAACATTGAAATCAGAAGCTAAGACAAGATATATTCTCCCAGGATTGCACCACACTTGCCCGTGTGAGTGATGCAGGCTTGGTGCTTTTATTATCATAGTTGGATTTATCAACACCACGGTATTCTTTTCCCTTACCATATCGTCATGTCTATTTGCTCTCGAGGGGGATACTACCATGTGAGGGTCGGGAACGTAAGAAGAGAACCAGACATGAGGAGGAAAAAACTTCCAGCAGCGGGAAAGGAAAGAAAAAAGAAAAGATAATTTGTGTAGCATTACACAAGCCCGTGGAAGTGTTAAGTGTTTTATAGACTTGTATTAACACCCATCATATCATTAGGGCCTTAAACACTACCATAGTAGGGTTCCCCCACCCGGTTGCTCCCCATTCTTTTCGGTTATCCCTGTACAACAAGGATCCTGGATAGATCCTATGGGGTCAGAGCCACAGGCACGAGACGAGAACTGAGGGACCCTTGCATACATGTTTTCAAGTTTGTAATTATTTGTTTATATGTCCCCGGTCATACAGTACATCTTTGAGGGAGCGCCCGGGTTTCCCCCTGTTCCATATATCTTAACTGCCCTATACTACACCGAAATAACCTATACTGATTTCTTCCAGATCTGACTCAAGCTTCACACGGTTAACATACGGACCCCCCACACCCTAAACCAGAAGACAGGTAGGGAACACCTCCCCCTCCAAGTATACATTGCGGGGGAATGAGCCGGGGCACCTGGCCATTGAGGGACTGCGGACAGGTAGAAGAAATTTTTTTTTTTTTTTTTGCCACCCCAGGCTTGGGATTTCTGCTTTAGATATTTGGGACGCGGGGGGGTCCAGCACTGGTTAAGGGGTGCAGGAAACTAGTCATCATATTGGGCTTTTTTTTTCTAGATCCAAATATTTAAACACACACACACACAGTAACAGGACTATTGTTAGTATATAATGCTAATACAATAATAAACATAGTCAAAAACGAATGTCTCTTATAAGAATTTATTCAATTTATTTTATTTATGGATTTTTTTAAAAAGCGGGCTGGGGGCGGAACTAGGGGCGGGGTTGTTGGGGGATGAACTAGGGCGGGGTCTGGGGAGCCGTCGGGGGTTGGGTGCGGTGGGCGGGGCGGGGGTGGGCCGGACTAGCGGGCGGAGTTGGCGGGCTTCGGGACTAGGTGCGCGAGTAGCTTTTTGGTTCGTCGAGTAGATTTTGGGTGATTGTCAAAGCATATTATATTATATATACCTATATATAGATATAAATTTCTTTTGACACTTACCGGAGTGACGCCTTGATATTCGTCTTCAACCGGTATCATATTGCCTATTTTATACCATACTGGATTTGCACCCACATTGGTTCAACAAGACGGAGTGGCCTATGTTCTGCAACCATCTATATATATATACTGATGCGTGCAGAACAAAATAGGCACTCCGTCTGGTTGAAACAATGTGGGTGCAAATCCAGTATGGTATAAAATAGGCAATATGATACCGTTTGAAGACGAATATCAAAGGCAGCACTCCAGGTAAGTGGTCAAAAGAAATTTGTATTAACAAGACATCTTATCCAACGTTTCGGTCCTCGTGCGGGACCTTTCTCATCACCTTGAGGGTTTACTTAAAAACAGTGTCTGTACATATTGTGACATAGTCCAAAGATGTTAGGCAGCTTTCTGCCCCATTTTAGGTCAGAAAGTGCAGGAATAGTTAAAAATGATCCGTTCAACAGCTTCCCATTAACTCAGGCAGCTGGATGGAAAATCCAGACCACAGATTACAATGGCTCTAGTTCTCCCTCACCTGCTCTTCTAATCACATGCACAGGTATTTAGAGCAGAGAGGTTTTGCATTTCACTCTCTCTCCTTAGAGCCTGGAGGCTGGGGGTATCGCTGCTCCCCGGAATCCAGTTCGGGGTGGACGGCCCCTCCAAGTATCATAGTACCAGAGGATTTGCCTGGACACTTAGGACCGTGTTCCCACCACGAACAGATAAGACAAAACAAAACAAATGTTTATTGCTGTTGCTAAAAGACTGTGCTGTATCTAGTGACCCTAAATGAGAGGGCATTGTTTTAAGCTGGGGGAACCAGGTTAGTTGGCCCAGTTAGTTCGCAGTTAGAGGCTGATTCTGATGTGTAGTTAGTTCCCTGAAAGGGATAGGATTTCTTTATATGATTTGGTTTTTATTTCTTAAAAGTGACACTGTGTGAAATGCTATGACACTGATATAAGTGAACTGCTGAATGAAAATGTCTGAGTGCCTCTAACCTACACACGTTAAAGCTGCAGTACCTTACTTGGATGAAAATAAAGCAGGCAGAAGCCTGACTTAAGCAATATAATACTTTGCATGAGCCTGTTTGTTGTATAATTAACCCTAGAAGGCTGTGTCGGGAAGAACCCAGACAGACGTCAGAACTACAAAAGAGGGGCGTTTGTCACATATGGTGGAGAATGCGGGTCAACACTAAAAAGTCTGTGGGTTTGCAAATAAATGCGGGGCTTTGAAATGGCCGCCCAGCTGAACTAAAGTACAGATGCTATGAGTGAAGTCTGTCCCACTGTGTATATCAGTTGTGCTTCTAGCATACACAGAGAATGTGCAAAGTGTGGATGCAATAGCACCCTGAACCCAAACAGAAAGCCAAAATGTTTTGCTGAAAAAAAAAAAAATTGCATCTAGCAAGTGCTGTTTGTAAAGCTAATGCCTTTTGCTGAAGTGAGTGAATTTGCAGCTAGCAAGTGCTGTATGTAAGTTGCTGAAGTGAGTTAAATTGCAGCTAGTAAATTGTCTCTGCCGGGTTTCTAAAATGGCCGACGTGGAATGTTTGTTTTGCAATGCACGTAATCTTGAAAAACAGTGTCCCTTCAGGCCATACGATGATGATGACGACGACTCGTATGTGGCCCCGGGAGGAGAGCCGTACCCACAGATGAATTTAGTATGCTGGGCCTGTCATAAAGTAGGTCACATGGAAGATGTGTGCCCCAAAATTTTCAAAGACAAACAGCTGCAAAAGCAAGCAATGCCCTATGAGTGCAAGCAAGATGTGGAAGCTAATACCAGTGAGTGTGTACCCAGTACCACTGATATCTCTGGAGCTAATAAAGCAAAAAGAAAGAAGAAGAAAAAGAAAACTGTTCCTCAAGTCACAGGGGAAGTGACCGAGCCACTTGAACCTGCGCTGTCAGGACATGCGTCAGAAAGGCGCCGAGATGTGCTGCAGACCGGAGTGACCGGCAGAATTGTCACGGGAACAGTGGCAAAGGAAAAGGAGGAGCAAAGGGAAGCTGAATCCTTGAACCAGGATAAAGAGGCTTTGGTTTCTGCACTCCAAGCTGCCCGCCATACTACAAAAGAGGGGCGTTTGTCACATATGGTGGAGAATGCGGGTCGACACTAAAAGTCTGTGGGTTTGCAAATAAATGTGGGGGTTTAAAATGGCCGCCCAGCCGAAGATAAAGTACAGATGCTATGAGTGAAGTCTGTCCCACTGTGTATATCAGTTGTGCTTCTAGCATACACAGAGAATGTGCGAAGTATGGATGCAATAGCACCTTGAACCCAAACAGAAAACCAAAATGTTTTGCTGAAGAAGAATTTTTTTTTTGCATCTATCAAGTGCTGTTTGTAAAGCTAATGCCTTTTGCTGAAGTGAGTGCATTTGCAGCTAGCAAGTGCTGTATGTAAGTTGCTGAAGTGAGTGAAATTGCAGCTAGCAAATTGTTCCTGCCGGGTTTCTAAAATGGCCGGCGTGAAATGTTTGTTTTGTAATGCACATAATCATGAAAAACAGTGTCCCTTCAGGCCATACGATGATGATGACGATGACTCGTATGTGGCCCCTGGAGGAGAGCCGTACCCACAGATGAATTTAGTATGCTGGGCCTGTCATAAAGTAGGTCACATGGAAGATGTGTGCCCCAAAATTCTCAAAGACAAACAGCTGCAAAAGCAAGCAACGCCCTGTGAGTGCAGGCAAGATGTGGAAGCTGATACCAGTGAGTGTGTGCCCAGTACCACTGATATCTCTGGAGCTAATAAAGCAAAGAGAAAGAAGAAGAAAAAGAAAACTGTTCCTCAAGTTACAGGGGAAGTGACCGAGCCACTTGAACCTGCGCTGTCAGGACATGCGTCAGAAAGGCACCGAGATGTGCTGCAGACCGGAGTGACCGGCAGAATTGTCACGGGAACAGTGGCAAAGGAAAAGGAGGAGCAAAGGGAAGCTGAATCCTTGAACCAGGATAAAGAGGCTTTGGTTTCTGCACTCCAAACTGCCCGCCATGATTATGAAGTCTTGGGGCAGGATTTGAAGAAGGAGCGAGAATGTTGGAAGAAGGAGCAAGAATCTAACAATAAGGTGAGAGAATGTTGGAACAAGGAGCGAGAAGCGAACGCCGAGTTACAGAGGTGTATACTTCCAGCTTTACAGGAGTACGAGGCGTTGAAGAAAACAGAGTCTCTCTTACGGAGTGAGCTGGAAGAGGTGACGACTAGTCTGGAAAAGGCCAACACCGTAATTGCTATCCTAAAACAGAAATACGGGAAGGCTCTACAAGAGGTTCACGCGCTCAGCACAGAGGTGCAAAACTCACGCCTGGAGGGCCACGGTCTGAACACAGAGCTGGGAATGTTGAAGCAAACCCATGAGATTACCCTGAGTGAGTTAGAGACCGTAAAGCAAGAAAATGAGAGTCTGAAATTGAAAAATTCAGATTTGACTGACCAAGCAGAAAAAGTAAAGAAACAGTTGACTCAGGAAAAATTAGAAGTGCAGGAAGCACTACAGAATGCATTGATGCACACTCAGAGCCAGCACCAGGAAGAAATGGAGGCTCTGAGAACAGAATTGCAACATGTATGCACAAAACAGAAATCTCTCGTGGAGGAACTTAACGTTTTGAAAAAGGAGAAAAGCATTAGAATAATTCAGAAGCACTGCAAAGCTCTTATCCAAGGAAGAAGGGAAAGAGAAAATTATCGGCGTAAACGCGCTGCAACTATCATCCTACAGGCTGCCTACAGAGGGATGAAAATTCGTCAGTGTAATCGCCGGAATAAAGCAGCCTGTGTTCTTCAATTATTCTACCGTGCCCGCATGGTACGAAACAGGTTCCTCATTATGAAAGGAGCAACTATAAAAATCCAGTCTCTGACTAGGATGACACAGAACAGGATTCGCTATCAAACCCTGAGAAATGCGTCACTGGTTATCCAGCGGTACTTCCGCCTGAATAAATGTAGGCCTCAGGAAAGAGAGGTCCAAGACTACATGCCTGCCGGCTGCAAAGGTAAAATGCCACAGGGTACAGCCGGAGTTAGTGAGGGCCCCATGAATGTGAAGGTGCTCCAGGTAATCAGTGCTTCATCTTCTAAGTACCATATAATTGCCCCAAAGGGAAAATCCCAAATCTCTGAGAGTGATGGTCGTGAGAAAATACATGGCAGTAAGAAGTACCATAAAGGTTCAAAGGTTGCAAAGCAAAAGCAACGAAGGTCAACGCTGGCCTTGAATTTTTCCGGATCTCGCCACTCTGGGCCACAATATAAAGACAAAGACTATCCGGCCCCAGAGTTCCGTCAGAAGCTAAAGAAACAGTCCAGTCATTTGCAGGTGTTGTGCGGGTTGTTGACTTTTATGAAGTCAGAAGATGTAATGGACTGGAAGTCAAGAAAAAAAAAAAAGGAAAAATGTTTGGGAATGACCGATTTTTATGTTATATGAGTGGACTATGTCACTTAACTTTGCAAATAAGCTAGTGTAGTTATGCTATATTAGGCCTCTAGAATAAGCATTTTGTCAATATTACAATGTTATATTGGTTCTTTGTGTTGAAAATGTAGCTAAACTACAAATTAATATACAGGGTTGATGGCCCTTAAGATTACAAGGCTGTAGTATAAGAAGAAAAAAAAATATTGGTAGCTTACAATATAGGGAAAAAATGCACTTTTCGGTTGGTAAATATATAATGAGGTTCATATTCTAGATTAGAAAAACCCAGGGAGGTAATAGAAATTGTCTGGTTTTGTGAATATATTTTGCATATCCTGGGTTGTAAGAATGTGTGCTAGACACTTATTTTTCAAAATAGTTCCCTAATAGAGAGCAACAAAATATGTTTGCCAAGTATAGTCTCTTATGACGAAATCTATTGTCCATAATTGCCGTGGAAAAAGTTCATATTCTTGTCATGTGAATACTTAATATTGTACTGAGGAGTTAGCTCAAGTATTTCAGGTAGGACGCTCACCCCAGTGAGGTCCGTGGCCGCTCACCCCAGTAGGTGTGAGCTGGGGAGGGGGATATGTGACATAGTCCAAAGATGTTAGGCAGCTTTCTGCCCCGTTTTAGGTCAGAAAGTGCAGAAATAGTTAATGATCCGTTCCACAGCTTCCCATTAACTCAGGCAGCTGGATGGAAAATCCAGACCACAGATTACCATTGCTCTAGTTCTCCCTCACCTGCTCTTCTAATCACATGCACAGGTATTTAGAGCAGAGAGGTTTTGCATTTCACTCTCTCTCCTTAGAGCCTGGAGGCTGGGGGTATCGCTGCTCCCCGGAATCCAGTTCGGGGTGGACGGCCCCTCCAAGTATCATAGTACCAGAGGATTTGCCTGGACACTTGGGACCGTGTTCCCACCACGAACAGATAAGACAAAACAAAACAAATGTTTATTGCTGTTGCTAAAAGACTGTGCTGTATGTAGTGACCCTAAATGAGAGGGCATTGTTTTAAGCTGGGGAACCAGGTTAGTTGGCCCAGTTAGTT
>WSYH01014514.1:0-15520 GCA_036426205.1 Ascaphus truei | reverse complement strand
CCTAGCTGGTCCGGATCCTGACTGCCTGCGTGGCTGCAAAACCCCGCGAAATGTATCTTTATTCCTGCAGGGCCATACCTCAGCCCTATTGGCTCCCTGGGGTCATGTGTCTCTGCCCCTATGCACCCTGGGGGCTGGCAGTCTCATCTCGCGCATGCGCGAGCTATCTGGGGCCTCCCGCGCTGTCCTATGCCACTGCGCATGCGCAACAGCCCTAGGTATGGCGGCGCTCTTCACTTCAGCCGCCGGGCCGGTGGCAACGCGATCGCGGCCTTAGCGACGGCCCGATCGCGTCCCCGGCAACTGGCCCGCTCGCGTCCCTAGCTACCAGGGATTCCGCTGCCGCTCGCGTCCCTAGCTACCAGGGATTCCTCTGCTCGCGCGCCGGCCCCCCCTCACTCCCTCGCACTCAGCGTCTTGCCAAAAGGGAGGAGGGGGTCAGCCACACTAAAGGGGGACCTGGCTACATCAGTATAAGGTTATGTCGACCCCCTTTTTGGCTCGCGCCCCTTTTCAGTAATCCAGGGTTTACCCCAGGCTTTCGGGGTCAGGGGTTTGAAATTTGGAGACATAGAGGAATTCTGGAGGTAGGAGATTTGTAGAAAAAGACCAGCTAATGTCTTTCGAGGAATTGATGAGAAAGTATGGTCTGCCCCAAATTGAGCTGCTTAGGTATATGCAGATCCGACATTTTGTGTCAGGGCTTGTATAATGAGGAATTTCCTAGATATACACGATTTGAAGATCTATGTAAAACAAAAAAATCAAAGAGGTTTGATATCTTATTTGAACCAGGGGCTAACCCTAAAAAAGGATACCCCAAACCATAAATATATGGATCAGTGGGCTCTGGATTTCCAGACTGAAATAACAAGGGAGGACTGTAAAGATATATGGGACAATGTGGGTAAAACCTCTATATGTACAGTAACAAAAGAGGAAAATAAATATATATATAAAATAACAAGACAATATATATATATATATTACACGATACCGTTCGCACGGGAATCAGCAGACAGCACTCAGGTTTGTGAAAAATAAACATATACAGTATTGTAGAAACAAATGACACAAATCGCCAACGTTTCGGACCCACAAACGGGCCCTTCCTCGGGGTTGTGGGTCCGAAACGTTGGTGATTTGTGTCATTTTTTTTCTACAATAGATGTTTATTTTTCACAAACCTGAGTGCTGTCTGCTGATTCCCGTGCGAACGGTATCGTGTGTTTATCTACTTATTATGGGACATGCACCTACCTAAAATGAGCTATATTGGAGTGCCGGCTGGCTATCTATCTATTGCTACGTTGGTATTACACCCCCAAAAGATTAACGCAGAGGCTGGCTATCTATCTATTGCTACGTTGGTATTACAGCCCCAAAAGATTAACGCAGATGTTCCCAGGGACCTCGGATAGATGTTGGAGGGGCTGTGGACAAATAGGAGATTTGGCACATACCTGGTGGTATTGTCCAGTAATGCAGACGTACTGGTGGATAGCTTTGAAATTAATAAAATATGTGACTGATATCAAAATCCCACTAGATCCAATCCTAATTATTCTGGCTAAACCCATGAAAGATGTGAATCATCACACACAAAAAATGATCCAGCATATTCTAACAGCAGCTAGATGCGCCGTAGCAGTGGGGTGGAAAAAGACACTACCACCTTCCAGAAGAGAGGTTATTAGAAGGGTCAATGACATCCAATTAATGGAGAAACTTACCTCATCTCTGAATCATACCACTAGGCAGTATGATAGGGTCTGGGATCCTTGGGATGCTGGATAGGGGTGCGCTCCCGGAAGGAGAGGGGATATGGGAGTGCTGCATGTAAAATATGGTGTTTTCCAAATGTTGTATGATATGTAATGTGACTGTTGTTGTTTGTAAGAAATTTGATACAAAATGTTTGTCCCCCGCCTTTTTTATTTTTTGTATCCTTCCCATTTATGTGTGAAAAAAATTATAAAAATATAAGTTAAAAAAAAAAAAACAAGACCGCAGGAATGAATCATGGACGCTTGATTTCCAGGGTCTGCCTTTGAAAGTTTCCGAATGAGAACCAAACTCTGGAGTCCACGACAAGTCCCAAAACATGACAAACACAAATCAAGACCAACTTCACATTCTATCTGATTTCTAAGAGACTTGAGACTAATCAAGAGTGAAATTGCTGTGTGCCTGGGGAAGAAACAACTTTTTTATGTGAAGATTTAGCTGAAATATCCCTGTAGGAGACGAGTGCAGAGGTACAACCAGGGAGACCTAGATTGGGGAAATAAACTGTGGCATTTATTTAGCCTGTAGCTGCAAAACAATACAGCTTCATGTCAGCAAAACAAATCAAAGAGGCTTATCCCTTTGTAAGGGCCGACTCACACTTCCCAGTCGCTATCTGCAGGGCTGGAAGGCTACTGTAGGCCTCTTGCCAACTTCTGACCCCAAAGTTCAAAGAGGTACCTGTAAGCAGGGGGCTCTTTATATCATATTTCTTTTATATTTTCCACTGATTAAATATATATTTATGTAGTTCTATAATTATATGATATTTTGTATTATGCGTTTCAAGTGGAATAAATGTAACAGATCAAACATGGATTGTCTCTGACAGAATGGAATGTAAATATGTACACATGTCTTTTGAAGAAAACGTGTGTGCGAGATATTTTTTTCAACTTTACTTTTATTGGGTTTTATCATGCATACAGTGTATCACAAACAATTGTCTTAGGAATCAACTTTAACCCGTATCTTTTAACAACACAAAACATGTATAGGACACCAACTGAGGGTAGTGTGTGTATGATTTTAGTTACATCCCCATGTAATTATCTTATACATATTTACTCCAGGTACAAGTTGCATTACTAATGCTTTGTTATTTTGTTACATTTTGTCATTTTTTGGTTTGATCTATCTTTAGTGTTTTGTATGCTTTTTTTAATGTTCTGGAGATTTATTTTCTTTTTATTTTCTAAGAGCTGACTTTTTGTACATGACACCGTGCAATTCCAACATCCAGGGGACAAAGATTAGTCATTCTACTCAAATGTATATAAAACTTACAAATTGATTGCGTGTTCATAAATCGCCAGGCTTTTACACAAGTTCACAGAACCAAAATACATCCACTAGCATGGTCAGACCACAGACCATAATCTCAAATTATGTCTGCATAATCTTGAAGTGTAACGTTAAAGCGCTTCTCTTCAGAATGTGATCCCTGGCTCCCAGAATTCATTGCATGTGCACAAAGGATTTTCTTCAGATTTATGAAATCTGCCTGAAATGGTGGTTTAGGACGCCACTCTTAAACTCCTGGAGACTAAATAATGTTCTTCTAACTAACCCAGAGAGAGCCTAAGATTTAGAACTCTTTTTCGCCACTAACAATTCTACAGAGGTGAAACTAGGAACAATTTGTGAAACACATAAGGCCTTCATTCCAAGTACAGTACCTTCATCAAAGTAGCATCACAAATTAAAAGACTTCACCTGCATAAAATACAAACACTCACAGAGTCATTAACAACACAGGAGAAACTTACCGATTTCCCGTGACGGATTTTTTTTTTTATGAAAATACAAAACATAAAGACAGAACTAAACTAAATACTAATTGAACAAGCTGAAAAAATATTGAGATGGATTTCCAGAGGTTCGATGAAAATGGTAACAAACCCGACACAATGTTAGCTAGGAAACGTAAAGCAGAGCATGCTAAAAAATCTAATTGCGGCTATTAGATTAAATACTGGTCTAATTTCTAAACACCCAGAGGAAATCATGAAGACATTCCACAACTTTTATAGCACCCTATATGATGGGAATAAAGTACCCCATAATATGACAACAGCAAAAGACCGGGTGAAATTCTTCAATGAAAGTAAACTCCCACAAGTAACGCCACTAGAGAATGAAAGCCTCAACCAACCCCTTTCACAAGATGAAGTAAAATTTGTCATTACGACCATGAAAGGCTCCAAAGCCCCAGGCCCTGATGGATTTTTGGGAGCCTATTATAAGACATTTTGCACACTTAGCTCCCAAACTAATAATCTTCTTAATAATCGTCTGAAAGACCAGGAATTACCACAAGAAATGCTATTGACGTCAATGTCACTGAATCATAAAACTGTCAGAGACCCCTTAGCCTGCAAAAAATTTACAGACCAATCTTCTTAGTAAATACAGATATAAAAGTACTGTCAAAAGTCCTAGCAATGAGACTAAATATCTTAATTCCAAAACTTTTACACCTGGATCAAGTGGGCATTATACTTAACAGACAAGCCCCTGATAACATTAGGAGGATGTTTAACCTAACCCATGCAGCCAAACTGTCCAATACCCAGGCAATGCTAATATCTTTAGATGTAGAGAAGGCGTTCGATAGGGTAGATTGGGATTACCTATTCATGACGTTGAAAGCATTTGGATTCAGAGGAAACTTTATCAGCTGGGTCAGACTGCTCTGTAACACTCCTAGGTCATATATTAATAATGCAGGACATATTTCAGATCAATTCCTCATAAAAAATGGAATTAAGCAGGACTGCCCCATATCCCCATTGCTATTCGCCCTCACCGTAGAACCCTTGGCAGCCATGATTTGCAATAATCTGGATATTATAGGCATCAGGCTAGGTACGCTTGAATATAAACTCAGTTTGTTTGCAAATTATATTCTCCTGACCCTGACCAAACCCCTTATCTCACTGCCCAATTTACACTCGACACTGGAACACTTTGAGACAATATCTGGATTTAAGGTGAAAAAACAACAGAACAGGTAGCGCTAAATACTGACAAAGATAGTAATATAATGTTTAAAACACCTAAGGTGTGGACCAAGGTTCACACATAAGGGGCTGCCTGGTGATACAACAAACTGCCCCCCTGGTCAGAGCAAGATTATGGAAGAAAATATGTATCTATAGGCGCCTATTCAAACAATAACACTAAAAAAGGATATAAAAACCAAGCCTGTTGGACGATCAGGAAATGACTCCTCAGGGTGTGCTTAAAAAGGAGAAAGCACAATACATAGCGTGATACTGTTGTATAAAGGGACAAACAACACTAAAGACAACCTACAGCTGAGAGATCAAATAGGTGAAAATATTAAAAAATTAAAGATAAAAACATTTAATAACAAAATTCATAAGCATACATAGAACTGATATACCAATACTGAGATCAACCTCTAAGTGAGCTCCAATAGACCCATCTCCTATATCTTTTAGGAAGCTATAACAGATAGCGCCTTGATCCCGAACATCTATAAGGGATCTTATTACTATATCTACCCACCTTACCTCGGATGGGTTATGAAGGATACAGTCAAGTGCTGTTATAATACACCGTTTAATTACGTTTTAACACCCAATTTTTTATTCTTGGTTATTAATAAAGTATTTAAAATTTACAATTCTACATTTGTTGTGACAGAGTGCTGGAAGACTGCGTCCTTTTTTCTCTCATATGATCTAATCAGTCCCCATCCGGTCAGCACCACACTGTGGTTAGCATAAGCTGTGCGGGTTTTTTCTGTGTGTATCATGTTGCATTTTGCACAATGTGGCACTCAGAAATAATGTGCAAACAGACATAAGTCAGGGTTTGGAGGAGGACCATCCCGTCAATTTACCAGCTGACACTGAGCAAACAGCCAGTGGTGTTGAGACACGTCTCAATGTCATAAACACATTTTTTTCATGTAAGCAAATACATATATGTTCATAGTACTACATACATATATTCATTCTTTGTTATGATAAATACATTTGTCCAAATACCATTCACTTAGGAAACAGATGAATATGGGTCGCACTTCTTTATCTTCTCTGCTGTCTGGACAAATGCATGTGGCACCGGTATGTCATTCATCCACACGCTCTATTATCATTCTTATAATTTAAACTTTTTGTGAGTATGTGCAAAAATGATGTTTACTAAATTAATATTTTATGTACATGCTCCTTTTGATTATGCATACACAATACACCTACTATGTCCATACTCATGAGTTAGTGTAGTATGGTTACATACAATGTTATTTTTGCAGTGTGACATATGCATCACAATGATGTGTACACCACTGTGTTTTTCATATTATATTTAACTAAATCTACATGGGGTTTCATATCTAACACTAAATAGACACTTTGGTGTGTTGCTTCCCTTCATGAACATGTCATGGCAATGTTTTATATTCATTCATGTTTTCTTTTTGAAGGTAAATCACGTCAATGACTGCTCATGGTATGTATTTCAACTCACATGTGTGATAAGATGTCACAACATCTATAAAGGTATAGTTACAGGATGTGTAAACACAACGGACATAAATAAATGTGACTATAAAAATATGTGTTTTTTCAATATAGTGTAAGTGCGTTTTTCTGCACTTGGTGGTTAATGTGAATTTTTGAATAAAAACATTAGGGACATTACTTTACTATTAAAGTAGCAAGCTTTACTCATTCCATTCCTGTAATATAGGGGTGGGTGGAGAGAAGGGGATAAACCCTGCTCAAATTTTTATTATGGAGGATAACATCCACGGATGCACATGAGTGATCTTAACACTCAAAGCATGGTTGCCTGTAAACACAACAATGTTATTATACATTATTTACATCACAATGTATGTGATTAGTTCTTCTATCAATGCATCTTCATGTTCATTATAACATTGTCACATGTGTATGTGTAAGTCACACATGGGTGTTGGTTTGACATACATGTCACATGTGTCAAAAAGTGAATAACAAGTGAAATGTTAATTATTAGTATTTGCGACTTTTCTAACTTCATTCGACACAATGACAATGTTGTTAATATAATTTTAATGTCATTCACATAAGGTAATCATTATTATCATGATACTTGAGTACTAATGTCAACATTACAACGTCAATTACGTTCCCATTTACATACGCACACATTACAGCAGCACTGTGTGTGTGGCACTTTTTGTGTCATGCATGTTTTCACACAAAAAAATAACAACAATTCACATACTAATGTTGATTGTTTCATCACACTCACTTTGTTCTGTCTGTGTTGAACGTTTAATAAAAACACTAAACTATAGTTAGTCATAAATATAAAATATACACACTAATGTTAATTTGTTCAGGTTGTGTAATTAATATTCAATAGCTCATGCATGTTAGGTTAGCATTAGAACTTATGTGAAATATAAATTGTCACAAGAAAACAATGTTTATATGAACTACCTATTGTTATTGTGTAGTTTCACATACAATGTATGGTACTTGTTATGTAGCATGTACATTATGTCACAAGTCACACGTGACATTATACAATTTAGTACACAAATGTGTTGGCCGAGTGAGACAGTTGTTTGCATATTTAACAGAGCAACACATATCATGTTAGTAGAATATATAAACAAAATAATAACACTTCTAACTTCAGTAGAAAAAACAACAAAACAGGTAGCGCTAACTTCTGACAAAGATAGTAATATAATGTTTAAAACACCTAAGGTGTGGACCAAGGTTCACACATAAGGGGCTGCCTGGTGATACAACAAACTGACCCCTTGGTCAGAGCAAGATTATGGAAGAAAATATGTATCTATAGGTGCCTATTCAAACAATAACAGTAAAAAAGGATATAAAAACCAAGCCTGTTGGACGATCAGGAAATGACTCCTCAGGGTGTGCTTAAAAAGAAGAAAGCACAATACATAGCGTGATACTGTTGTATAAAGGGACAAACAACACTAAAGACAACATACAGCTGAGAGATGAAATAGGTGAAAATATTAAAATATTAAAGATAAAAACATTTAATAACAAAATTTATAAGCATACATAGACATAAAAACAATTGGACACAAATGATTGTATAAGCACACTGCAATACCGGTGGATACTGATGTAGTGCCCACTTACCAGATGGATATTGTAAGCAGGCAGTAGATATATTAGAGAGTATCCCCTCTCGGTGAAGTTGGCTGCATACTCCTGGGCGTCTCCGTTGCTATGTGCACGCCACCCGGCATGTGAGCAGATGGTTTCCCACAGAGCACTGGAAGGGACGCGCAGCTACTCCAGGTCTGCAGCAGCAGATTCAACACAACGTCACGAGCACAAGCCACCAGCTCTCTGTACTACAGCAACGCTGATTCGTTCTTATCGTGGGGGAGATTCTCCAAACGCAGTGAAGCAGAAGTGCAATATATGCCACCCTACGCGTTTCGAAAGCTAACTGCTTTCTTCCTCAGGGGTATAAGATATTAAAAGTCCATTGATGGTCCCTTAAATAGAGCGTCCACTTCTAACTTCAGTGCTTTGAAACATCATAATGTTCATTAAGTGCATACTAAATATAGGCCTAACCGGATGCAATTATGTCTTCATAGTTAATCTGCTTAACAAGCACTGAAAGCATTGGAACATATGTATTTTAATAGGTGTTTTTTCGTCATCAGAATCATCTAATATAACGAGTATATCTTCTGAAATCATACATTGATCACATGTGTTCATCCGCGACATCTGTGAAATAGAGCAAACACATAATGGTCAAATATGGCACATTTATATATGTATGTGCATGACAACGCGTAACACATCTCTATATGAGTGTGGATATTCACGCATAACTAACGTATATATTTAAAGTTCAAGGATCAAACCACAGATACTGAACTGTCATTTTGATAATGGCTTTGCTGGCATTACTACGGATATGATATTTCCGGTGCCTGTATACATAATAATGTGCGCGCACAACTTCAGTTGCGCGCGCACTTAACGATTGTGTGGACTAAATCTTAACGCATGCGCGAAACAATGTGTACGCTATGCATTTAATACAGGTCCCTCCATGGTGTTGCTAGCAGTAAGCATATAAGGCAGCAGACCCAGTAATGTCTGTGACACGCGCGCACGGCGGGGGGCACGGAGCGTGTCACAGCGCTAACCGCGATCTGCGGTCTGTGAGGAGAGGAGAATTTTGCGACGGGAGGGGGCGTGATCGGGGATTTGTGGGGGTGTGGCCATTACATCACGCGGCTTGTTCGCCCTCATTGGGTGAACCGCCGGTGAGGACGTGGCCACGCCTCCGTCGCTAGGAGTAAACTAAATTTTAATGAGTTGTCAAAAACCCTGCCGCACGGCGCGCCTGCACCTTCTGTGTGACGGTGCGTAGTGGGCCCAGCCCCATTGAGGGGCGGTGCTTACACGCACAGTGCATGCCACGCCGGGCGCACAGGGTGTACTGGGACTGCAGCCTAATGGTTGGAAGTTATGCCATGGAAGCGAAACTAATTCACTTAGACACACGTACTGATCTTACTTTTTGTAACGGACGTGTGTACACGGAAATAACGGTCGATCAACCAATGAGCGATCAAAAGACGTGTGACGTCATGTGAAGGGACCGTGAAATTCACGCAAACACTACTCCCACTTAATTAAAATTGCCCGCCAGCGCTGTGCACGCACCTAAACAACGACGCGTGCGCATGACACAGTGCACTGACCCTAACAATAAGCAACAGTCACAGCCAATACGCTTTCACGTGCGCACGTCGTTTGTGGGTGGGGCTTGCTTCCGTAAACCTTTTTAAGGACGCCTTGGATCATGACAAGTGTCCCACGTCATATGTGGCCGTCCCTTTTGTTTTTACTATGTTGCATGCTAAACAATGAGGTGTGTGTGTTACAGTTAGTGTAACATGTTGAAATTCTACTTTAAAATAGATATTAGTGTAGGTTTTGTGAGTCCGTCAACAATGTGTATTAATGCTTCGTCATGTAGTATATTCTTATAGGAAATAATGTGTTTGTGCACGCTACATGTAAGGCTGTCTGCAATGTTATGCTGTATCCACGCATATGGTGGATCTTACAAATGTAGACATGTAAACGCATAACGATTATTGTATTTACCATTGTTGTAGAATTCAAAACTGGTTTGGCTGCAACTGGTCGCTCCACAAAGCCACAGCAGTCTCATCCATGCTTGAGGCAACCGTTGAATCCTGAATCACAAACATCTCCATGAGGCTCTCATATGGATCTGCACTGTCTTCTTCAAACATGACGTCCGGAGGTACGTACAGTTCTTGGTTGTTTTCCCATCCACATAGGTCTTGCCCATATAAGTTTGGAGACATATCATAGTTATGTGCATCTTGCATCTGGTCTTCATGAATGGAGGGTGCAGGTATTGCAGAAGGTATAGCAGCTGACGCGCCAGTCGTTGTGGCTCCATTGTAACTGTTATTAGGCAAAAAAATGCTATTTAACAGAAGATATGTTCCATGTTCCATGGTAATTTTAAATGATGGGCCAATCTGCCAACATCCATATCGTTGGTCTAGGCGATCATGGACACGCTCAAAACATGCATTTGCTGATAAAGTAAATCGTACTAAAGTTTTAAAATTAGATTCTCGCACAGTTCTTTATAGTATGGATATTTGTTTTGTATCAAGTTATAGATGTGGGCCACGGTAGCTTTTTTTTCTTCAGTTGATTCTATTGCTTGTGAAATCATAAATTTATATGATTTTCGTGGATGCCTGTGCAATGTGGAAGCTTCTGCCATTTCTGCTGTGTTGAAGTGATGAGTGTGTAAGTAGAGCGCATACGTTTGTCTGCTGAATGTGAAAATAGTTACATTTTGTCTTCGTGGTTTATTCCAAGGTTAAAATACAAGCTCTATGTTGTACGCCTTCCTTTTCCCCCCACTAAAGATGTGTGAAAATAATTGAAACACATTCTTTGTGTAAGATAGTCATTTCACTGTAAACGAAACTTGTTTTTCCTCTTCATCAACATGTGCAAAACAAGTTTTCGATTGCAATTAAAATAAAAAAGTGTCTGAAATATTCAAAAGTGATAGAATGAACATATTATTGCTTACACTGACATATAATGACCCACATACACACCTGTGTCTGTTTTTCTCTCGCTCTGTTTCAAAAATGTTAAAACTCTCTCTCTATTTTTCTGTGTCTGGTTATCTGTGTGTCTCTCTTACACTGTCTGTTACTGTCTCTTGAGACATATATATATATTTATATATATATATATATATATATTTATATATATATATATATACATATATATATATATACATATAAGACAGGGTTGCAGACCTGTCTAAGACATGCAAATGAACATACAGTAATATTTACAGTGGCTATATATATATATATATATATATATATGTATGTGTATCTGTTAAAAAATAACTATAGTGTGTGTGTGTAGTATATATATATATATGTATATGTATATATAAATAAATGTATATATATATATGCGTATATGTGTATATATATGTATAGATTTAAAACCTTCTATGCAAACAGGCCTTGTTATTTAGTTTATAATTCATGAAAGCGAATAACATTACTGGGTGAGTATGTTTGAGTGCCTATTAGAGTCAGTTGTGTATAAGTAGTAGTTAACAGCAAACAACGGCTCTTTAGAGCCATGAAGGCCTGTACTTGTAAATAATCACATACATATGTAATTTAGTGGAAATCTAAATCCACTGATGTGTGTAAGTAGGCCTTGTTTATATCATAGTGAAAGTGTCATACAGGTGAGTGAAGTATTGTGTTCATAATATTATTGACATCATTTAAACAAGTGTCCTAAGATGTATATGTGATTAACACAAGGCCTGTTTTCTGACAACACTTTGAGATATATATATATATATATATATATATATATATATATATATATTCTCACACACAATGTGTTTGTGCACATATATCCACACACACTTATGAAATATTTATACACACTATCAGATGTTATTCTAACCACTACTCATACATGATGACATGCCAACAGTATGAAGTATGAAAGAAGGTGAAGGTAAGTAATGTGTTACAGAGTGAAGACTCCTGAAAACATCTTATAAATTAATGGTGTGCTATAGATAGTTAATTAAATTTCTATGCCAATAATATTAGCATGAAATGACTATCTACATTACCTCACAAACACACATACATACTATGTTTAACAGGTAAGTGAATGTCAGCTTATAGAAACATGGCAACTGTGTAATGTTGTACCATAAAGCAAAATATTTATACCTAAATATATTTAAAAACGTAAGCATTAATTCACACACGGAACATTTCAAAACCTTCATGTATACAAGGACATACTTGAATGTTTTGAAGCATCAGGACTTAATCATACATACAGTATTCATTCAATTTTCTGCTTTAAACACCACCAGGCCAACTCCAGATTTAGTGAATGTAATTATTTATTATTATTTTTCCTTTTGAGACCTAGTCACAGGCCTGCTTGTTGCCTGTTGTGTTAGCCTTTTCCGTTTGCCAACTACTTTGCACTTCACTGTACGACTTGTACTCGCCTGTGACAGTTCATGGCCACTGGTTGTGGTCTGTGACAGTTCAGGGCCACTGGTTGTGGTTTGTGACAGTTCAGGGCCACTGGTTGTGGGCTGTGACACTTCAGGGCCACTGGTTGTGGGCTGTGACACTTCAGGGCCACTGGTTGTGGGCTGTGACAGTTCAGGGCCACTGGTTGTGGGCTGTGACACTTCAGGGCCACTGGGTGTGGGTTGTGGCAGTGGTGAAGGAGTTGATACACATTGCACGACTGATGGTGGAGGCGTTTCCTGTGTAGGTTTTTTCAACTTGGTCCAAAAACTGGTTATTAATAATTGTTTGCCTAAGTTTCTTTTTCGTGTCTCAGTTGTAGGTGTCTGTTGCTGATTTGGACCACATGTAAGTGATTCCATGTTGACAGGGACCTGCACAGAACTTGCAGCTACTGTACCGGTCTCATCCAGAACTGGGGAATGAAGAAGTGATGACTCTGGAGAAAAAGTTTCACTATTTAAAGATCCATCCTCAGATGGGGTAAAGTGGAATAGTTGTTCTCTAGCAGTAATTCTCAACTGATTAGCTTGGCTTAGATTCTGAGCTATTGCTTGTAATGTCCTGTTTACATTTTCTATTTGTTTAGGAACTTGGATGAAGACTCTTTCTAGTTGTGCCATTTGTGATATCGACTTTTCCTGCTGTGATATCGACCTTTCCTGCTGTGATATCATCCTTTCCTGCTGTGATATGATCCTTTCAAGCATTGACATAATTTCTGAGTGGCGACGATTTTCTTCAACCACAATTCTTTCTTCAGAAGCTGCAATAGCTGAGTATGTGTCACGAGCAGGAGCAGTTGATTGGTGTGTTACTGGTCGAGTGGGAACATCTTCATGCTCACTTAATTGAATTAGTCCTTCATTGTCAACATCAGCTTCTACAAAAATATGAAGACATTATGAACTGCCATGTAACTTTGTTTGTCAATATAATGAGAGTTGTTCTCACAGTGTAACACATAACATGTTTGAACTTTTCTGTTGTGTCAAATTAAAATGTAGTTTGAAGTAACAATTATGTTTGGACTCAGTGTGAAAGAAGAATGAATAAAAGGTTGTTGTAACCTCACAAATCATAGCTGATAGTTCATATCACACACAATACATGTTGACATTCTAAACTACATTTTCTGTGACAAGAACTGATGGGAAATCCATTCCATATGAAAGGCATTTAGTTAGCAAGGCAACATAACATCTACAAAGGTACACATTAGATGTCCTGCACCTCATACACTCACCTTCCATCGTTGACGAGGAGCTGGATGAAGCAGGTGATGAGACTTTTTCAGTGTGAGGTGACACATGAGCTCTCGGAGCAACTATATAAAAGATTAACATAACATTTAGGGGCTTATGCAGAGAGGTACCTTCCAGAAAGGATGAAATTCGCCGCAGGATTGGCAATAAGTTTGGTCCTATGCAGAGTACTCCGTTAGCACGGTGTGCTTTAAATTGCTATTTAGGCGAGTTTCACTTGGCGTGAAACTCGCCATGTAGTGGCGCGCTGTATTTGCCCACAATACAGCCAACTTTTGTTGGCGGGCAAAATTTCCTCTGAACGCGCCATTTAGTAGCTCCGATTGGCGCGTACATGGGCATCGGAGCTACTGGAATCTTGCGTGTTTCAACATTGGCAAAATCACGCTTCTCGCCACACGTCTGGCGAATTTGAATTGCCCGCCATGGTCTCGCCAGGACAAGCTTTTCGCCTGCGTATTTTCGCCAAAAGATGGCGCTATTTCCTTTCTCTATGCTCTCTGCATAAGCCCCTTAGTTTGCCATGTGTACATAATTAACATAGATTTTGTGTATTTCGAGTATTTATGTTAACATAACAACATCAGTTAATGAAATGAAAATATGTTTCTGGCAAGCTGTACATTATCCATTTAAATGTACATGTGTGACTAATGCCCAGTTGTTTTGTAAATACCATAGAACATAGTATGTTTATGACGTAATGGTTAGTAGAAACATTTGTAAAATTGGACATACAATGCATATCTTGTGTAGTAAGATAAAAATAATAATGTACATCAATACATCACAGCAAAGTTCACTGCTTATAATTCAGTATGTTATGGTGGAAATGGTATCCAAATTTGTATGGGATATGTGTGAACAATTAATAGAAGCAAGTGTAGCGCTCAATGTGGCTGACACTGAACAACACATGAAGTGTGTCAGTCACAGATGGTAATGGTGTGATAATGTGCCTTTTCTATAAGGTTCAAAGAACATATGAGTGAACCAAATGAGTTACGTACGTTTTCATACATAGTGGGCTGGTGGGTGACATTTTCCATAGAATTAACATTACAAATGAATGTTTTGAACTTCTGTGTAGCTTGGCAGCATCTAAGAACTGTAGTCATTCCCCCAAGACGTCATAGAACCCTGATTTAGTTTTTGTTGTAGCAGCTGTAAGGCGTGTCTAAAACGTTGACCGTAACATGACCCTGTGATGTGGCTGGGTGGCCAACCCCACCCCCTGTGTTCTCCTCTACGATATGATTACTGCACCGACACACTTTATTCGAGCAAATACCCGGTATGTACCTGGCAGAAACCTGGAATGCGCCGCTCCTCACCTCTAACAAGCCCCGTTGCGTTTGCCTTCCCAGCCACGGTTCATGCCTGGCTGACGGGCGGCTGATCTGTTAAATGATAACGAAAAGAATTTACTAGGCTGCAATGTTTCATTTGTCCACCAGATGGCATAAACTCATGAATTGTAATGCAGTATATATATATACAGTACTGTATATACACAGTATATATATATATATATAACAACAACCCCTATAAGCCCTAACATACAGTACTGTACACATACAGTACTGTATATGCACATACATAAATGATACTACTGTATGGGCGGCGGGGGCGAGATGTGTTTGCAGCAGAGAGAGATCCGCTGCTCTCTCTCTGCGCAAACATCCGCACATTAAAAATTATTTGAAATACATTTTTATTGATAGTGTAGATGTGCAGGGGGTCTCCGGAGCTGAACCGCGTTGGTTTTAGGTCTGGGGACCCCGTGCCCCCCGAGATACAGGCCCCTTTAGGGGGTGCCGGTATC
>WSYH01014513.1:0-15524 GCA_036426205.1 Ascaphus truei | reverse complement strand
ATGTATGTTCTAGTGGTTTTTGTTTTTTTTTTGTCTGCGATAGCCCCTTTTAGCATTATCTCCTCAGCCGAGGATAGCGCAACCTTTCCAGCCAATCTCCGATGTTCCCGACGCTGATAACACGATCCGAGATCTATCTCTATGGATATCTAGGAGGGACTATCCGATCTCTTGGGCCCAAACTTATAATGATCCATCAAAGGAGAATGCACCTGGTTCTATTATAGCCATGCAGTGGATGCAACTCTGGATGTCTGTTTGGCCAGCCATGGCGAAGAGCCTTTTGAAAATTGTGCCAGGTCGTTAACCAAACGTTACATTTCCTCTGGTGTAGACAAACCACATTCTGTTCCGAATCTATCATAGATGGAATTGTATCCTGTTTCCACAAAGCTGCGATCTCGCATCTCGCAGCTGTTGCAAAATGAGCATAACTGTGTTTACCCTGGCTAAATCTTTATCAGGTTGTTTTAACAAAAATTGCCGGGAGCTATTTGAACGCTGTGTCTAAAATTCCAAACGTATGGGTTCCCCAGGTACAATTTTTTAAATATTTTATGTAGTAGTTATAATTGAATTATATACTGGATTTGATCATATAAAGAAAACATTTTGTTAATTAAAAACTTTTGTTGTCATAAAATTTCCAAACGATATGGGTTCCCCAGGTAGCTCCCGCTTAAATCTCCTTCTCCCTCACTCTCCTTTCCTCTCTCTCATCCTCCTCACTCGCTCCTTCGCCCTGCACAATCGCTCTCTCTCCTCACTCACCTTTCCTCTCTCTCTCCACCCTCACTAAGAAACAGTCGCTCTCTCCCCACCTCCCTCTCTCATCCATCCTCACCGCATCTGCTTCTTCTCCCTCACTCTTCTTTCTCTCTCCTCTTTTCACTTCTCTTCTTCCTCCGGCCGCCCTCTCCACTGTGTCTCTCTCTCCCCCTCCCCACGTCACTTTCTCACGCCTTTTTCCTTCTTCCTTTTCTCTTACTCTTTCTTCTCCCTCATCTTCCTCCCCTTGTTCTCTGCCCACCGCTATCCTTTCTCCTCCCCGGTCCCCATCTTTGTTGTGGACATGCACATGCAGCGCCAGAGGCAGCGTGGCGCGAGGAGGCAGCACTCCGTCTGGAGCCACCCAGACGTTGCTAACGGAATTTGGGCCCCGACCCTCCAAGTTGACCCTAACTTCATTCTAGAACGGGCCGCCCGGGTGGCTCCATACCTACTTCTTGCCCTCTCGGCTAGCCGCCTGGCCTGTGTCTGTCACAACCACAGATAGGTGATGTCCGCAGCCAACCAGCCCGCGGGCCGTGATTTACCAACCCCATGTGTAACTAATATACTTAATACTTCCAACTAACCTCCAGAACTTCATCAGCATAACACGTTTTTGTTTGCCATTGTGCCTATAAAAGTTTAATTGTCCCACCACTGCTCCATCTATGGATGTGTCACATGTTTATTTGCTTACAAAGCCCCGTCGAGTGGCCAGAATGGTTCTTTGGTCATTGAGGTGATTAATCCTTTGTTTATTTTCACATTTTCAACGAAATTCAGTTTAATTCATGTTTACGTTGAGAATTATTAACTATTTTTTTATAATTGCGAGCAAAATCCTGCAATACCACAGCACAGCACCACTTTCAAATCCAGTTATTCACCACCATATGCCCATGCCGTTCTTATGGGATTAGTGAGGAGCTTTCAGTTTGTAGTTTACGTGGGCGTTAATCAGTGAGGCAGTAGGAGATAGGCGCTGATCAGCTTTCACCATGATGTCTTTCTGTGTGGTTTGTTGTCTGTAAACGGCCTATGTCTCCCCTAGCCAGTACGCCTTGCCATGCTTTGGGAATATAGTAAAATACGCCCCGGCATATTCAGCATGGAGGAAATTGCGCACTTGCACACGTGTAATGTGTTGCTCATCACTCCCTCGTCCTGGTCTGGTGAAGCTAGAAACCTTACTGTGGAATACTGGAGGGCCGTGTGTAGATTCTGAGAAATGCCATGCACAGCGTATTTGTCTTCCTGGAAATCCCACCCTGAGCAGCGTTAATGCTATATCTCTGAAGTGGCCCTTTGAATTGAAACCGTGTTCTGACAAAAGTCTCCATCAAATTTAATAAGGGGAGCCTTGAGTATACAAATGGCTGTAAGGCAGCGAGCAGTATCCTGTGATGTCACCCGCGCTGCCGCCAAGCAGCATCTTGGTTATACTGGGAGGGATAGCAGAGGAGGCCGAGGAGGCTGGGTCGTAGGTGCTTTGCCGGAGCGGTCGCCTCATTGCTAACTTCAACACGTGACACTGCCGTCGCAACCCCCCCCCCCCCAAAATTCTCAATCTCGTTCCTATTCGTACATACCGCGCTTGTGGTATCGACGCGCCCCCGCAACATCGCTGCGGTATAGAGCCAGTTTGATTGGATCAAGGTATTGTTTTGTTGTGGCCCGGGCCGGGCACCGCTCCCAACCCGCGCAATTTCACGTTTTGGTGTATAATCATTGGCCTATATGCATTTCCTTTTCCGTGTTATAAAATAATAATCATTGGAAAACGCTCGTACAAGTTTCTAGTAGAGAGAATGTGACCCCGATTCATCTTTCCATAAGACCCATATCCCCAAGCACAATCAAAGATACTTAGGTGGTTTTAGGAGAATATAAATTTACCTGCAGGTGCCACATATGAAAGTCATCAATCGCTGGTATCTAGCCACAATAAATAATAATACTACCTGGACTGTTTGCCTTGCTGCTTTACTTGTATGCTTTTGCAGCAGATGTTTAGTTAGTCTACAGTCACAGGGGGGGGGGTACGTGCGAGGGGGATACGGGTAATGCAGTTCCTTCAATTACGCTTCATGTTATCAATGACTGATGCCCCCCGGATTTAGTGAGAACTCCAATTTTAAGTTCAAATAACGTTTTAAAATAGCATGATCATCTTATAGAGATTACTCTCCTCCTGGTATCATCCACACTTCAATTGCTCCAGAGGAGGGAACACACAGCATCAGTAGGAAGGTAGGCTGTGAATGAACACCAGATATTATCGCTGTGATTCCATTCATTCCTTACGGTACGATCCATCCACCGCACTGGCGGTGAGCCAGCAAGAAAGGGATTATGCTAGTTACCAGTTTTATACAGGTTTTGCACAAAGCAATGCACTTCAGGCCCCTCGGGCATGGAAGGGCAACTGTTCAGTTCATCTGTAACAAGGGGCTTTTCGTTCATTGGCAGACAAAGCAAAAGACGAATCCCGTGCACTTGAATAAATGTACAAATACTATTTAATATGAAGGTAGAGAGGTTTTGCGCAACACTTCACTCGCACAATAACGACTTGGAATATTTTACAAACATTAACGCACGTCTGCGTTTTTTTTTGGTGTGGAACCTCATGGGGTCGCAAGAAAAATGGGCCGTGTGATCGGGTATTTCTCAGGCAGACAATGACGATACCACTTTTTTATTTGAGTCATTTTTGTGGTTTGTTGTGTAACCGATGGGATGATACAACAGCACTAATATCAAGGTAATAGAGGTGGTACTCTCGTTTCTGCCGGGTGCGCTGGTCCTGGGAGCTCCTGTATTCCCAAATTTCCAGGTACAAAGAAGATAAGCATGGCACACTGTCTATACTCAATGAACCTCGGTTAATATGCCCTATACTGTCCAAAACGTTTCGGGCAATGTACTAATGCCTGCCTTTCTCAAGGTGAAGGCTCAACACAGAAACAGTCGAGAGGGGTGAGTATCAGGGGGTGGGTAATATTTTTTTGACTGTTTTCTTGTGTTTGTAGCCTTCACCTTGAGAAGGGCAGTCTTAACTAGCCGAACGTTGGACTCTTTTTTTATGGCATATTTAAACCTCCTTTTTTGAGTAAGATCGTGTTGCTTCTTCTTCGTTGTTGTTTGTGTGTCACATTTGACAAAAGATCGATATATTTCACGGAACACTGGGGGGTTCGCAGGAAGATCAGGTGGACCACGGATCACCTCTGGAGGCTACCCTTCATTCAGCTAAAACTTTAAAAAAATGTAGTGTTGTGGGAAGGGGTTGTGGCTTTAAACATTAAAATTATTATACGTTCTAGTGACCGTGTGGTTCTCAAGATTTTGTCTGAAAAAGACGTATATTGTCCGCCACAGGCGTCCAAAGCCCACGTATGGAACTCTCGGCATTTATATAATAACAGGATCCAGATATATCCAGATCCAGTATGTTACACACAATGCAAAGAAAATGGTGTTCCCAAATTTTAGCATTGTAGTGGTCTGGCAATAGGGAATGTTGAGGCCCGCTGTGTTAGTGGGAAATGCACACTGCAAGTGTGGCCAACTCCATCCTCATGGACCACCAACACGTCAGGTTTTCAAGGATTTCCTGCTTCAGCACAGGTTTGCAATCAATGCAGTTGGCATCCGCCTGACTGAGTGGGCACCAACTATCAAATGGGCAAAATAAATAATCACCATCTAACATTACATCTGGGGCACCACGAGTCAAATGGTTGTGTCAATTAAAATGGCCAGTTTCTTCATCAAGCTCTTTTCTTTTCCAGAGTGAAACCAAAGGCCAGTTTTTCCTCTGAGACCATACGCACCATTACATGCCTGCTGGCAAAAGGATTACTTTGGGATCGTTTCGATTGACCCAGAGAAAGCAGCGGGTATGTATATGAACTCCCTCAGGTGTATTCCTTGACCACAAACACACAATGAACTCTGTATTTCTTTTCCTTTCTTTTATAATTGACAATCTTACATTTCAACACAGGTTTCAACATATTTAGCCTCAATTGATGCTATTTTAATGGACCTATCAAACGAAATGTCAAAAAAACATTCCACCGTCTATTTTATTAACACTGGATATTCGTTTTTTTAAATACATTTTTGGGCAATCCAAATCGCAATCGTTATGTACGCTGGGCTGCGCTGGACTATTTCGCTAGAATTTATTTGGACTTGCTGAGGCCATACAGTGTCAAGTAAATGACTAGGGAGGTTTACCAATATCGATCTAAGTCATTTTAACACTGTAAAATGAATCAGCTTTTAAAACTTTGTAGTGTCTATGGTAAACAAGGCATTTGAGGATAAAATTACATTTAAAATCTGTCAACTCTTATGTTAAAGGACTTGGTGAAGCAGTTTCTTTCTGGTCGTTTTGTTTCAAAATAGTTGTGGAGCCATCACACAGATAAATGTAATATGGTAATACCACTGGAATCCCAGCATTCCCACACAAAGCTGTCCACAGGTGGTAATACATTTTTCACAAGTTACAGATTACGGTTGCAGCCAGGCGCTGCCGCTACCCGCGCGTTGAGCGCTCACTTAATGTAAGCATGTCAGCATGGCCCCACTGACGCTGGCGTGCGCTCGTTGCACATGCATGTCTTGTTAGGCAAAGCGTGGCAGCTTTGGGGAGACACGAAAATTGGATTCAAAAATCGGCGCTGAAGGGTCACATGACCCTTCACAACCAATCAGCACCAGTCCATGCATACAGCACCAGCCACAACCCAACACACATACATACATCAACCAGCATACATACATAAACACACACAGACTAGCCCGATCCAGCAATGACAACTCCCCCACCGCACGCACTCCCCAGCTCCGCGCTTCCATATCATCATCAGGACAGCCGAGCGCTCATTCTTGGATAGTATGGTGATGTCACCGCCACTCAAGCATGAGCAGCGCTCAGCTGCAGCGTGGCCTGCACCCAGTCAGCAGTTACTGAAGGTGTTTCTCTTTCTAAGAATCCAATCATACCTGTTATTCTTTTACACAGTGGGCGCAGCAATAGGTTGTTATAGAATAATGCAATCTGAATATCCTTCTTTCACTGAAATATACTTTTTTTTTTGGTTATTTTAACACAAGTTTTTATGGTTTTCCCTTCCCTCAGTTTATTCGTTACTTGGAAGAGTGGTTGTGTTCTTCCATAACATCCTGCTCAAAAAAACCATGACTGTTATTCTTTCTTTCACAGTCCCAAAGCATTTCCACAAAAGATCTCAATGACAACAGCAAAAATGTGTTTTAGTTTTGAAAATAAATGAGAATGCAAGAGAGCACTGAAATCTGATGAATTCGTTGATGGTTGGGCAACTCATGCATAATACCAAACATACTCTATTCACAGTTGACATTGTCTGCACACAGAACTAATCCGTATTAAATATCCCTCATGGTGACTGTGTCAGTGTGCAAAACATGGGTATTGGTTGTACTTATGGCAATATGATGAATTGAGATGCTTGTATTCCCTAGTGGTTTCCCGTGTCAGATTATGCTGTATAGGCGAAGATACAGACAAATGACTAATTTTAACAATTATTTAACTGGATTCTCAAGCTCGGTTGCACAGATTTTTATAGGGTGATACTTTCTTTGCAGGTGTAAGGCACTTTCAGTCTTTCACGCAGTGAAAAAGTTGCCAAATCAAACACATATGTATTCTTTACGTTTGTGGTAAAACATTTTAAGCAAGCAATTTCCAATTGTTTTTTTAACATTAAAATAAAAACAAAAAAAAACACAGATTGGTGGTCTCTTCGTGCTGAACCCATAATTTCAGCTCCGGGACACCTAGTACTGGATACTACCTCAAAGGTGGGCTGGTATCTCACGGTCTTTTTAAATCTCCGTCATAGTGCGGCCGTAGAAGCTTCCACTGGATGATGGGGGGTTTTCACACAGCGTCCTATGTGGCCTGCAAAACCATAATTGTGACCCTGTATAACATACAGACCGGGGCGCCAATAAGTCCAATGGTGGAAATGAATGTCCAATAGTGGAATATTCACCAAACGGTAGGTAGTGTAGAATGTAGCATTCCCAGTTGAATTTCCACAGTGGGACTCCATCATCATGGCAGAGAGAAAAAACAGGATAACACCCATCATAATGCGATGAGCATGACTCAACAGACTAACAAACAACAAAGACAAACACTACATAAAAACAAGCAACGGTGACTGAATACTAATGATAGTTTTTATACACACTAAAATGATGTATGCGACAGTGGGATCACGGTGGGTAAAAACCGGAATCCTACTTACAGAACTGCCACAGATCACGAGCAAGAGGGGGTTTTAGGTGGATGGTTAACCGGCTGACAGCTCTTTTTCGAACACGTGCCCGTCCAGGGATCTCCTCTCTCCAACGACCGAAAGGCGTGATTATCACTTGAGATTGGGCAGGGACTTGCAATATATTCCGCAGCAGTCATGTGGAGAAAGGGGAACTTTTGGGCAGAAAATGGCGATTTTACCCCTCTAGCGCAACATTTCGCGAAATGAAAGTTGAGAGACAAGTTCCAGGAGAGCCCCAGCTAGTCGCTCGGACGCGGACACTTACGGTGCGTACGGAGCAGAGAGCATCCCTGGATGGTCACGTGTCGAGACGGAGTTGCATGCCGGTTTACCATCCACCTAAAAACTAAAACCCTGCTCGTGATCTGTGGAGTTCTGTAAGTAGGATTCCAGTTTTCACCCACACGGATACCCACGTCTCATGCTAACAGTCATTTTATGTGAGTTAATCCAAACCTATCATTATATATTAGTCAGTCCTGCTTGTGTTATAGTAGTGTTTGTCTTGTCTGTTTGTTTATCGTTTAGCATCAATTGCTCGTCTGACTATCTGATGTGTTTCCTTTTTTCTCTCTCTGTCACAATGTTTATGGAGTCCACCCCCCCACCCTGGAGAATTCAAACTGGGAAGCTACATCTATCAGCTACGTACCGTTATGGGAATATTCAATACTTGGGACACATTTATCACCTTGGACTGTATTGGGCCGTCCTTATGTGTCTTACGCTTGGTTTTGTTATTACTACTGAGTCTTGGAACGTTTGTGGTTCGTACCTGGCAGCCTAGTTGTATTTTATATAATCTTTCTATTATTGTAATAAGTTTATCTGACAGTTTGTAGGTCACATTGTATCACTACTATTGCTACTAACAGTGTATTTCTTTTAGCGCTATATACAGCACCATTTTTTCTCTGATAATGTGAAACACCCTGCTAACAGCACCGAGAGCTGTCGGAGCCATCTGATACGTCCTATGCGAGGTCTGTGCTCCGGAAGCAGGGGGTCCCCGGGGTCTGAAATTAATGGGGTTTAGCTCTGCCGACACCGACTTCACGTCCTGTGTTGAAAAAATAATATTAAAGTAAAAAGAAAAGCTGCCTTGGATTGCCATTTTAGTTGAAGGCAGAACAGACAGAGGATTATTTTGCATGATCGCGTGTGTCTTGAGTAGGACCTGCCTAGGCAACAGCGTCTCTGGTCCCTTCCCTGATTGGTCCTGGAGGCGAGAGTGGAAAAATCAATCAGAGAAGGTCAGAGAACGCCGGTTGACGGGCAACCCCTACTAGAGATGTCAAAGTTTTGGAGGTATTCGGTGTGTTGATACATTCCACCATTTCCCTAGAAATTTGGTATGTCCCTAAAGGCTTGGCAGAGGTTTGTACCTAGCCTAATTTCACCAGTCCAGCAATTATTGGCTGTCTTTGTTAAACGTGTCTCGTGGCATTCCTAGTTATTGCACCTAATCCCATGTTTGTTTTCTAACATCGACCATGAAAGAAGATTGAGGGATATCGACACGGTACGCACACCTTACCTGAATTTTCCTGTATATACAATATTTTTTGTGAGGTTAAGTCGGTGCAGTTCCTCTCTATATAGCAGTAGGAGAGCACATTGTACCAGTGTGTGTTATGTAACAATGGATTTTTTTTGTGAGGACAAAGTCGATGATATAACAGCTAAATGGTACTGGTTTATCTTATCAAAGACATTAGACCGGACAATTGCTCGTTGCTACTTTACCTCTCTAAATTACCATGGCCCCGCCTTTGTCACCAATATACAAGGGAGTATTCTCGTTCTCCTTCAGTTTACCATTGAACTCGTTTACACTAAGGAAGCACATGTACACCAGCGGTTACATGCGAGCCAATGACCCCTCTTTATAGAAAAGCCACAAGATTTATAACAATTTGAGCTGTCAGATGTTGAGATGTGTAGGTTGTGAGTAATGATACGTGATAGCGTGCTCTGAAAAAGATATAAGCCAAAGCACTGGTTTTACAGATATTAAATCGTCTCACCAAAGCGACAATATTTGTCTATCAAGAAGCTTGACACATGTTTATTGGCGAGAATGCCTTAATATTTTGACTAGATAACTCAGCGTAAGAAGCCAGTGTTGCAAAAGAGCAGTAGGTGATTAAAGATGAGGATCCCTGGCATATTTAATAGCAGTGAAAATGTCTCTGTGGAATGCACTCATTGTAAATGTTTGGCTGGAGACCTCAATCAGTAGCAGGTTTAGGGTGAAAATGTTGCTTGCATGTCACGCCTGGATTAGTTATTTGTGAACAGAAGGCTCATATATTTTTTATTGAATGATGCTCAGAAGCCGAACTTGGAGAATTATATTTTTAATGTAAATGTCTCGAAGTCTGTTACGTATGTAAACCCAGGCTACCAGAGGAACCACAACACACTGCAAATTATTAGCTCCTGTCAGCATAGGGGTTATTATTTCACAATACTTTTGTACAGGGACGCTAAAAGAAGGTTACGTGCAGCCTGCTGCTCCCTGTCCCATCAAACACCTTTTTATTTTGGGGTGAAATTTAGTGATGGTATCCTTTTGTGTAAAATGTAAGTGTTAGCGTTTAACTGTAAGGCGGCAGCTCACTTTACCCAGGACGCTGCCTACTCCTGGCCTAAGGTGGTACTCACGTGCCCAGCCAACAGCATGGAAGCGGCTCAAGATGGTGACTGGAACACTCCGGAGCTCCGCGTACTTGAACCTGAGCATCTATGTGCATCTATTCTCCTCATGTCCTCCAAGTGGTTAAAAAGTCCCTGTAGGAGATGAGTGCAGAGGTAATGGATAGGGCGACATATATTGGGGGAAATAAATCTGGTTGGCTTATTCAGCCAGTAGATTCAAACAATACAGTTTTAAGGCAGCATACAAAACAAATAAAAACAGCTCTACCCCCTGTAGGGGTCTAATTTACTCCCCAGTCCCTATCTGAAGGGCTAGGAGGCAAGGCCTCTTACCAGCCTCTGACCCAAAGTCCAAACACGTACCTGTGAGCAGGGGGCTCTTATATCAGTCTCTGGTTTGGTGTCGTGTGGTGCACTCTCTGGCAGTTTCCAGTGACCGCTGTGTCATGAAATAGTGGGCTGGTTCCAGGGATCCCTCTTTGTCAACAAACCACTTCCATGTGCTAGAGAGATTCGTGCAGTTTACGCGAGGCTTTTCTACCTGACTGATGAGCCAGGGTGGAGACTGGCTAATTGTTCTGTAGCTGAAATTAACCAGCTCTTGTGGTTCAGTCAGATCCTGGCTTTCTATTTGGAGCCCTTTAGACAGAGGGGTTAAGGCCCATCACTTTCCCTAAAAGAGCTTTCATCCTTTTGCCTTGCTTCTTTCCAAGTCTGACTCCACTCTTAGCAGGTACACTAACCCTCTCCCTGCTTGGATTATGCCGAGTTCCCGTCAAGCCGTTTTGGCTCTTTGTTGGTCTGCAGTTCTGAGATTGGCTGCTATCGAAAACCAGGCTCTGTGATTGGGCAATGGAATGGACAGAACTCAAATCACAATGTCCTGTGGTGATTGGTTGGGGAGTTATAGCCCCTGGTTCCTCTGTTAGTGTTAGTGTTGTGTAATCTAGATCATAGCCACATTCCCACTTATGATTGGCCCTTTCTCGCACCCCACCCGACGTTTGAACAATTAAAATTCCCATGCAAGTTCTATACACTACTCTGGGAAGGTATATCCCCTCAAGTTAAGCAGGTCTAGGTTGAGACTCACATTGGAGAACACATGCAGCTGTTCTGGGTCTCTTAGAGCTGATTCCCAATATGATCCTCTGCATGACCTTCACTACTTGAAAGCTAGCTGAGGTCAACCTGAACAACGACAGTTCTAGGTTTTAGTACCTTCCCCTTTGTATTTCTATCTGTTATTGCTGTTTGTATGTACGACGGGCGTCCAACTCGCATCCCTTACCTCGATAATCGACCTTTGCTCTTTCGCTAGTTGTTTTTCTTTACCCCCCCCCATCTTTTTTTGCTTGCTAAGCTCGTGTTTCATGACTCTACGTTGTTTTTTAAAAAACAACTCTGAGTTTGACTTTTTTACAAATGCAATGATATGTAACAAGCATTTTTTGTTTCTAGAAGAAACCATTTACAAAGTCACATCCCGCTTCCTTTTCTGAAACAAGCTCTGGCACATCCCTTTTTGAGCCTTGCCCTCTGTAGCAGTGCACCAATTGTATCCAGTGACTGCGCTGGGTCACATGGTCTCCCCACAGAATTTTGTATTTTTGGCTCCTCTTCTGTTGCGTCTGACAGAACATTTAGTGAACACCCCGAGCCGAATTTCACCGATCGATCACAGTAGAACGGATCCGATCGCCATTGAGCTAATTACTTATCATGTGTGTATTCTATTGATGCACGCATTTAAAAGGGGAAAAAAAATAAAATTGAAAACAACAAAAAAAACGGCCGCTGGACTGCTGTTTCAGCCCTGGTGTATAAGGGCTCATCGTACGATGCGTTCACCGAAGCCGTAGAAGTGCAGGAGGGATTTTACCTGTGTATTGTGCCAGCTGGTTCCTTAGTTCAAGACCCGGCTCAGTGAATTGCAATGATTTTTGTAAATTCATGAAAATTGCTATGCGGCACCCAAAGTTCTAAGTTGTATTTCCAACTGACAAACTTACATTTTTTGTAAATGTTTCTGTTTTGCGTAATTCATCCGACTAGGGTTCTGAGCATTATTTGTGCGTCTAGGGTCCTTGGTTTGATTTCCAGTAGGGCAGAAGCCAATTAATGTATAAAATGTTCTTATTCGTTAATATCACTCACCGAGGTCCATGTGCCTTAGGTTAGAATCTCATGAGGCAAATTGGGACTTTTATTTTTATAATTCCCTTTCTTAGCAATTCAGTCATTTGGCAACAAGCCCTTTCTGTGTACTGGGAGCTTACGGGGATCTCTGTCTTGGGTGCAGATTCCATCCGCCTCGAAAACCATAGTGATTATAGCTCTTGGGTGAGCAATTGTTTCGTAAATAACGGGTGGGGAACCATGGTAGGTGAGAGCTAGGCTCCGGGTAGTTGAATGTGGTAGCTATGGGTATAGGTTAGCCTTTTATAGTTTTTGTTACCGAGTCACCTGTACCGTGACACTATTTTGAAAAAAACATTGTTGTTGCATATTATTCTGTAAAAGATGAGGCACCAAAAATGCCTCCATGGCATATAACATTTTTAAATCAGATAATAAAAAGGTAGAATTCAAAGATTTCACAACACAATTTGAATGGTAAAATTTTGTATGGAGGAATAAGGTCCTTCAGACTAGTGGGTGTCTTGTGTCCTATGAGCCGGTCGTTTCCTCCTTCCTTGGACATCTGGTGGTTCCCACGTGCGATTCTCAGAGTTGCTGGTTTGATTCGACTTCACAGTCAGATCGACGACCTCTCTATCAAGCCCCCCTATACATAAGCCTTTTCCTTTGCCCCCAATAGCAAACCCAATCCTTTTAATAAACTCATCAGAAATCTGACACTAAACGTCATTTGTGCCAGAATACGGACTGAAACCTAGAGGCTAGTGGACTTGGTCAAAGAGATCGTGAGATATCTAGCTGATAAACTGGACCTACAGGGAAAATTATTTCGAAATAGGAACTGTTGATACTAATACATATACATGACACAATCTGCTGATATACCAGGAATTGAATATTAAAGGAAAAAAAAATCAATTTTGTAACGAATACAATCAAAGATGACAATATTATGATCTTTTGAAAACTAGTAAGCTAAGAACTAAAAATATGTGTGACCTGAAATTCAGTAATAGCACCCTAACCCCCACAAAATAAAAGCCCTAAAAAGTCTAGACGAAACACCAACAATCGTAACCAAAGCGGCGGGATAATGGGGGTCAGGGTAGGATCGTGTTCTTGAACAGATATGAGAATATGCGGAAACAAAGAAAACTTCTTAAGGATGCAATCACCTACAAAACACTCAAGATCCACATAGTCACCAGAATACCTAAAGCGCAAAGAAGAAAATAGTGTATAGTCTGTGAGGCTTAATACGCCCTAGTAGAGTGTGATCTCATATAAAGTGACACTGGTTGAAAAAATCAGTAAAATATACTATTGAAGGAATTGTCTTGCTTGTATCCCTCGTCAGAATGCTTCTGGAGTACTTGGACTATATAATCATCAAAAAATTGTGCATTCGAGTACAAGTGACCAGCGTGAAGGCGTACTGAATATCCTCTCACCTTCATGCACAGGGTTACACTTGTCCTATTCAGCATTTTTGCAGTGTCCCGTTCCCACATGTTATCTTCCTTCTCACGATCTTTCACGTTTGATGCAGGACTGTACAGTTGAATCCGCACATGCGCAGTGAACCCTACGCATTTTGCCACGGCTTCTTCAGGGGTACTAGCTTAGGGTTCACTGCGCATTTGCAAGGATTCAACTGACTATATGCTGACAGTGAAGATTGCGAGGAACATATCACTTAAACATCATAGTCTCCACCTGATAAGAAAAATAGAACTTCATTTGGAAGATTTTATATGGGTTACATATGACAGCAATAAAAGGAATTACACATCAGACTCCGAATTGAATACATAGGCTGTAGTACTCGCCAAAAAAAATCCAAAGAAAAAATATATTATATCAGGATTTATTATTTAAGCTCTGGAAGAAGTAAAACAAACACGACAGAGTTGACCTACTATAAAAAAAGAAAAAAAGCTAATGATATCACTAAACAAGATACGCCATTAATCACAAAGTACAATGAAGGAGCTCCCCATATCTATAATATTTTTTAAAACACTACAGTATTCTGAAAGAAGATGGAGCTTAAACAATGAAATATATGATAGACTTATTATCACATACAAAAAATAGGAATTTGAAGGACAGAATTGCACCTACTAACCTGAAAATCATTGAAACGACACAAATAAACTAGTGAGCATAGGGAAACTATTGGGTTGCTATAAATGTACGCAGCTAGATACTTAACCTGTACATTTATGGACCCCAATGAACCCAGAGAGATCACTTTGTGCAGTGATGGGCAAACATTCTAAATAAAGAATGTTCAACTATAACTCAAATTCAGTGGTTTATGTGCTGGAATGCCGTGTCACAAACATACGGTGTGACGTACATCTTTTGTCAAATGGCACAACATATCAGGTTAATGATCGCATTGATTGTTTTAGCTCATATATTGTGTACCTAGTATAATCCCAATGCGGCCTACAGTACTTTTGGCATACATCAAGGGCATTGAGCACAAGGTTCCTTGAACATCGGAGAAAAACGTGATACATGATTCCTTTGCCACGCATTTCCGGCATTATAAATTAATTCATGAAAATATCCTTGTACACTATAAATTATGTGGGATTGAATTTATTCACCCTCTCTTAGGGGGGGGGGGGGGGGGTGATAGTGTTAAAACAGTTTTATGTATCAGAGAGACCCATTGGATGTGTATGTCTTGGGGACACTACATCCTAGTGGTCTCAACGACTGCATTCACATAAGCACTGTAGTGTCGGTAAATACATTACTGGTTCAAAATATGGTTTATCTCTGAGGTCTGGTTCGAATGCGGTCCGCCGTGTTCCCTTTAGAGTTAGTGTCTATAAAATATTTTTTTTTTGCAACTCAAGTTGATAGTTGTTCTACAAGGCATACAGACATTCAAATATTTTGTCCCATGAGCTCCTTCACCTAAATGCCTGTACTGTGCCTCGTAATATTGTACCACACATACACATGTGAGAGCGAAGGATGGTGTAAGGGAAGAGGGGGGGGTGGGGTGACTTCTGATATTCCTTTCTCCATTTTCTCTTCCTCAGCCATGGATAAGCTGCAACTCTTTCCAGCCATTCTCTTCGAGTTCCCCGACAGCTGATAAACCCGATCCGATATCTATCTCTATGTATATCCTAGGAGGGACTATCCGATCTCTTGGCCCTAATCTTATATGATCCATCAAAGGAGAATGCCCTGTTTCTATTATAGCCATGCAGTGGCATTGCTTACTCTGGATGTCGTTGTGGCCAGCCATGGCAGCCAGACCTTTTGAAATTTGTGCCAGTGTCGTTAACCAAACTCGTTAACTTTTCCATCTGGTAGACAACACCACATTCTGTTCCGAATCTTATCAATAGATGGAATTGTACTTGTTTCCACAAAGCTGCGATCTCGCATCTCGCAGCTGTTGCAAAATGAGCAACTAACTTGTTTTCTACCCTGGCTAAATCTTTATCAGGTTTGTTTAACAAAAATTGCCGGGGACTATTTGACAGTGACTTTTGTTGTCATAAATTTCCAAACGATATGGTTTCCCCAGGTACAATTTTTTAAAATATTTTATGATGTAGTTATAATTGAAAT
>WSYH01014512.1:0-15531 GCA_036426205.1 Ascaphus truei | reverse complement strand
GTATGCTATTTATTTTGCGTGTTCATGTTGTATTATGGTTGGTTTATTGGCATATTTTTATGTGTTGATTTGTATATGTAATGTGTTTTGTTTTAGCTTCACCAATTATTGCTATTGGGGTTAAATCATGCCCATATTATATGGGCATGATGTACTAATGAATGGGTGGAGGGTGGGGGTAATGGGTCCGGGGTGGGTGGTTAGGCCTCCCAGGTAGGTAGCGTGGCAGGGTTGGTTAACCCCTAAATTACTATAGCGGTTATTAACCGCTAAGGTGATTAAGGGGTCAGGGGCTATTAGATTGTATTTTGCTGTGTATTCTTTCTGGCAACAAAGGACATAGCCCTGCAGTAAGCTGATGAGGACGCCCTTGGCAGGGGTTAGTAGAACGGTTTTTATTTACTTTATTTATGCTGCCTGGCTAATGATGTGTTTAATAATGTGCAAATAATCTATTATCCATATCTGGATAATAGTTTTCTTGCCCATTACTGTACTGTACGTATTTGGGGGTGTATTTATTGAAATGTAGGTCATGTTTTTATTTTTTAAATACAGGATTGGTACCACAGGCCAGCAGGCGACCACCTGAGGACCCATGGACACCTGTGGGGAGGAACTGGAGACCCCTATGGGGCCCCGGGGACCCGCGGGGTCCACTAGAGGGCACCCAGACACTTGTGGGAACCACCCAAGGGCCCCAGAGCCCTGTGGGAACCACCCAAGGGCCACAGACACCCTTTGGAACACCCCAGGGTGCACTGTGGGGCCTGCGGACACCCATGGGGACCACCTGGGGACTCCTGCTAGCCTGTGGTATTAATCCTGTGTGTAAAAAAGTAAAAAATGGTTTTATGTGGTGGCACAAGGGGTGGATGGGATGTTTATTAGATATTGTTATGTTTATTGGGGGCCTAGGAGTTGGGTAGTTTGGCTGTTGTATGTATTTGTGTTTATTGTGGTTAGCGAGGGTGGGTGAAAGGGGTAGTAGCCACAAGGATGGGTTTTGTCCTACCGGATGGTAGCGGGATGGGTTAACCCATTCATTACCATAGTGGTATTCACTGGTAGTAATGAAGGGGTTAAGTCCACCCGCATTTCCCCCGCAAGGTCTATACACCCACCAAGGGCCAAATACCACCTTTACCCACAATAAGCATGTACCTGAGCAGAAGCTGCTGCTCAGGGAAGTGGCTTATGCCACTAGTGAAAAAGAGTATTAGGCCATTGCATGGGCTTTACGCAAACTTCAGCCCTATCTGTATGGCCGGACCTTCACGGTGATCACGGATCATAACCCCTTGAGTTGGCTACAAAGGGTGTCTGGGGAAAATGGCAAGCTCCTTCGTTAGAGTCTTGCCCTGCAAGAATTTGACTTTTCCATTCAGCACAAAAAAGGCAGTGCACATGGAAATGCCAATGGACTTTAACGCCAGGACAGTCCCAGTGAGTAAGCAGCCTCAAGAAGTGTCAGGCCAGTTAAACCGCCGGACGGGCGCTTGATACAATGCCTTATCTTGAGGTGGGAGGTGTGACGGTGAAGGGGTAACCAGGCTCACTAATAAAGTTTAAGCTCACTTGGTTACCCCTGACCCATGTGTTGAGGTCATAGAGTGTCAACTCTTGGACCTAGATGTCGGAGATGCATTACTGTGACTGTGTGCAAATTATGCGACATTAAAGATTTTTTTGTGTTTTGCCTTACTCAGGGTGCTGGGGTCAGGAGATTTCTAGGCTGTTAGTTTCACAGTGGGTTTGCCGGAGAAAGTCTTCACAGAATGTGGCTATGTTTCAGGGTTCCAGAGTTACAGGATATCCCAAAAGCTGGATCCGAGAATCAAGTAAAATTCTCAGATACAGCCAAGCACATTGCTCCGGGCAAACTCCGACCCTGAAAACGGGGTGCTGTTTTTTTCTCTTCTACCTCCCTATCTATACTGCCCTTTACCTCTGCAGATACGCGATAGGCATGCTTATACAGAGGTCGCTGATCACCGGTAAGCACTTGGTGATCTGTGATATGTGTTCTGCCCGGCTAGTCCGTGAACAGAACCCTATACAGCTCTAGCATAGCCCTCATCTGTACCTTCTGCTGCTCACTGAGCTGGGAACCTATCTCAACCTGCTCTATGGTGCCAACCTGCCTAGATTCCCCTAGGAGGTCAGGCAGAGCATTGCTCGCCGGGTCCCCTATCGGTGGGCTGCAAACAGCCAGTACTGATACCACACTCGGTGAAAAATACATTTCAGCATATTGATGTGATAGGTCCTATTTCTTCCTATCTCTCCATCTATCTGTTCAACATGTTGCACTCATACATCTTTCTGAGAATCGTGTACGGTCCAGACCAGGCAGCCATTAATTTGTTCTGCCGAGTGTGCTTTAGAACAAGTACTTGCTGTCCTGGAATAAATGATCAGCTACCGGCATTCTGGTCATACCAAGCTTTCTGCTTAGTCAGAGCCTCCCTGAGATTAGCCTGTGCCAACCCCATAAGCATTTCCAGACGGTCTCTGAGATCTACCACATACTGAGACACAGAAGCATCAGTATTGGTAGTCTCCCATTACCATCCCTCGCGGAATAAGCCAAGAGATCCCTGTACCCTGCGACCATTTAGCAGCTCAAAGGGAGAGAACCCGGTAGATTCCTCTCGGTATGCACACAGCAAATGCAGTAGGTGAATCTCCCAGTTCTTCCCTTCAGCCTCTATAAAAGCTCGTAGCATCTGCTTCGGGGTACCATTGAACCTCTCACATAGAACTTTTGTCGGGGGTGATAACTGGTAATGTGCTGGTGCTTTACCCCGCACGCATCCCAGAGACACAGTAACAATTCACTTATGAATTGTGACCCTTGATCGGGTAGAATCTCACTAGGGAAACCTACTCTAGTGAAAATGACTAACAATGCTTTTGCTACTGCCCTAGCATCGATTTGTGGCAAGGGCTACAGCCTCAGGGTACCGGGTGACAAAATCCACCACCGTGAGTATGTAACGCTTGCCCGACAAACTGGGGATCATGAGGGGTCCCACTATGTCCATATATCCACTCTGGAAGGTTCGCCAATTACCGGTAGTGTGTTAACGGGTGCCCTCACATGATCCACTCACTGGCAGACATCACAGGAGCGGCAGAAATCTGCAACAGCCCCTGATGCTCCCGGCAGTAGTAAGTAACGCTGCAACAGCCGGGCTCTGAGTGACCCCCTTAGTCTGGCTTACCTGCCTTGTCTCCTCAGAGACCCCGGGAACTGTTGGTCCAAAATGCAGGGGGATGGTGGAACCTTCAGGTGCAACTCCTGATGACTGACTCCTGGTAATCGCTGCAACTGGAGCCAGCTCTGCTGTAAAAATACTTGTTACATGCCCGAGGTCATTGCCAAGTAGGACCTCAGCATCTAACGCGGGCAATACCCCCACCTCCCTCATGTCACGTCTGGCACCCCAATCAAGAAAGACCTAGGCGACCCCGGTCCACCGTCTGGCATGGACACTTGCATCCCGGTGCCCTGGCGCAAAACTTCTGGATGGACCATATCAGGTCGGACCAGGGTAACAGTGGCACCGGAGTCGAGCAAGCCGGCTGCTTGGTGATCTCCGATGGTCACTAGTCGCAGATGCTTCTGCCGGACATCGTTGGATTGCATCCCGACTGGTGCAATCTGATGTCCCTCTGTCTATGCTGCTGGTTCCCAGGTGACAAGTGCAGATCTCTCAGTGGAAGTCCCTCTCCAGGCTGGTTCGACGGCTGTACTTGGCTCCTCTGTGTGTGCCAGTCGCACACGGATGACCGGCCTCGCAGCTGGAGAGCGTTGCCCCTTATGGGGTCTACCGGACTTTGCACGGTCTGGAAAATCTGGTCTGGTGTGACCCACTTTGTTACACAGGTAACACCTCCTATCATGCTTTAACTCTGCAGCTTTGGATGAGCTGCCCTCTGCTGCACGCTTGTTCGTCCACTGAGGGCAGTCTTGGCTCCACTGGCCGGAGTGGCCATGTCTTTGGCAGCCCCTTTCTTGTGTATTAAAACGCAACTGGTCACAAAATCATCAGACATTTTAGCAGCTTCCACATGGGTTTTAGGTTTACGGTCAGAAACCCATGCCCTCATGTCCGAGGGACACTGCTGCAAAAGTTGCTCCTGGAAGAACAAGTCCAATAGTGTGTGGTACTTGGTGGCACCACAACCCTCCACCCACTGGGTCCTGTGCAATGCCATGTGGGCCCCGTACTGGACACAGGACTCTCGTGGTACTTCTCCTCTGTCCGCAACGTGCCCCGGTACGCTTCTGGGGTGAGGGAATATTGGGTGAGCAACATATCCTTTACATGGCTATAATTATTACCATCCTCAGGAGGCATAGCCCGCAGAGTCTCTTTGGCCACACCGGATATAAGGGGTTTAATTGCAAAACCCAGTCCCGTTGTGGCACCCGGTATCGTCGACATTGAGTCTCAAAGTCTCTTAAGAACCCGTCGATCTTATCGGTGCCATCAACAAATTTGTTAAAACTGTGGTTGTCCAGTCGGGGAGCATCTTACTAATCGTTGATCAGGCGGGAGTTGGGGGATGCTGTTCCAAGGACTGCTGCAAGCATCCGAAACTGCTCATCTGCAGTAGCCCCTGCTCCCCATGAGGCAAGGAGTGCGGTGATACCAGGGGTGTCAGGTCCGGTAACCACGAGGACTAAGACTGCTGCTCTCCCAGGAATCAGTCCTCCACCAATATCCCGGTGGATGCCCGCTCCCTCGCCATGTCATTCCACCACCAGGGCTGGAATAACCTCCTGCGCCCCGGGTTGACTTGTGACCACTGCAACTTCAGCTGATGGGCCATTTCCCTCTGGTGAAGCAATACTGGCTTTGTAAAATTACAAGTCCTCCTCCAGTTGTGTCTTTGACCGATCATCTGTTGGTAACCCGTAGCTTCACACAGGTTTACAATCTTGGCTCCGTCCCATGACCGGTACCGTCCTGATCGCTTGTCCATGTTTGCCCATAGGCACTGCGCTAAGGGGTAAAGAGAACCTGTGTTTTCTGTGCCTTGTTAAACGTGTGTATGCTACCGCTTGTTTTGGGAGCTCGCAATCTTCGAGATTCCCGCTATGTTATAAGACACTGCAGGATTTTATAACATAGGCTCAATCGATCCCACCACTGCCACCAGTTAATATAAGCCTGTCATGGGAGACCAGGTTTATCAACACTTTTTTATACTAGGATCATTGATCATTTATTATTGATCATTGATCATTGATCATTTATTACAATAAATTGTAATTTATTATAGGAAAAGACATACACACAATGTAACACAATTTACACAGTTAAGACACTTTATTGGGAACTGGGCTAACAAATAAAATCTTCTTTTGAACGAAATTATCACAAATGACCTCTGTAGGAGCCCTTTCCAATGACCGGGAGGTACTCACGAAAGTCTTGGAATGCAAATCGGCATGCAATCCCAGCTGCAACAGCAACGTTCTCAAAAGCGGGACTTAGAAACTTTTCTGACTCAAAATCTCTGAACCCGGCTCGAGTCTATTCTTTACAGAGCTTCTTTGAATTTGCCGCTGATGGTTTGGCGGTTTCAGTGTCCCATTCACAAACCTCTACAGCCCATCAGAGCGGGGGAATTCTTCTGCCAGCCAATCACAGATTTTGCCGGTATTGTAAACCCGGGTGGGCACCTTTTCTCAGTCTGCTAAGGGGAATGCGCCAATCTGGCACCTCTGCCTTCTAGCATAGTGAGCCCACCCGCTGTCCAGGCTCCACAGAGTCTGGGTTTGGGCATATGGTTCCGGATAGCCCTGTGTTAGCCTAGGAGGGAGGTACTCAAGTGTAACTGCAGTACCCTGCCTGTTCTAACACTTTGGAATCCCTGAGGCTTTAATGCCCGGACTCCACATAGACCCATATGCACCAAGCTTGGTAGCCATCTGGTCTCTTGGAATCCAGGACTCGGAAATCCCACAGTTCATTGACAGGTTATCAGTACATATACCTATTGAATATAACTCTTTTATAAAATATACTGGTGCCTCTATCTTGTGTGATTAAAACGTGTGAGTCCCCGTTCTGGTGTCAGGGATGGAGAAAAGGGGATATACTGTCTACACTTACTAGCCTCATCCTTGCCACACTCTCGAAATTACTTTAAAACTTTTTACACACAAAAACATCTCACAGTTGTATCATATGATGCTGGAGCATCCCCTGAACCCCTATACTAGGTCCAGGGTACTTGGGCATCCTTCCTTATACTAGGGACCTCCTGTATATTGCAGGTATGCATTAACCCCTTCATGCCCCATTTACCTGGTCAGGATCATGCTGCAGCAGGAATCCTGGTGGTGAGTCGCAAGAACGTTTTCAGGGTCGGAGTTTGCCCAGAGCAATGTGCTTGGCTGTATCCGAGAATCTTACTTGATTCCCGGATCCAACTTTTGGGATATCCTGTAACTCTGGAACCCTAACACAGTACATAGCCACCCTGAAACTTACAGCTTAGAAATCTCCTGATCCCAGCACCCTCAGAAAGGCAAAACACAGAAAAATCTTTAATGTCGCATAATTTGAACACAGTCACAGTAATGTATCTCCAACACCTAGGTACAAGAGCTGACACTCTAGGACCTCAACATACGGGGAAGGGGTAACCATGTGGTCTTAACCTTTATTAGTGAGCCTAGTTACCCCTTCATCATCACAGAGACTTTTTGGAAATATAAATTAAAAGACCTTAATCCATCAGGTCTGAATGTAGATTTTGTTCTGTATGCCTTTTAGAGTTAACAAATTGATTTTTTTTTGTTTCTCCTGTTTGTTTCCTTATGGGATCTTTTGGGAATTTTTTCACTCCTTTTTCCTTTTTTCTTTTTACCTTTGGTCTCCTGAACACCACTTGGACCAAGTCATTTTTTTTTCAATTATTTTGTTTCCCTCTTTTGTGGAATTTATATTTTTTGTTTTGTGTCTTCAAACAATCCTATAGTCTATTGGTAAACTAATTTGCTTGGTATATAAGAAGTCTAGGGTACAATCCCTGGTAGTACCTTTTTTATATACTATAGATGTTTTATATATTTCGTCTTGTGCGGTTTTTTTTTTACAAATGTCTGTTTAGCCTATTGGTAACATACTGTACTTATTTAGAACGTATGAGGTATGGGGTTCTATCTCTAGTAATATCCCCTTTTATATGTGTATATATTCATTTAAATTACAAATGTTTCTGTTTTCTGTGGTTATCTTTTCCTTTTCTTTTTCAATTGGTCTCTTTTGCATTTGTATTTCGACATGTATATTGCATTTGGATATGTATATTTTTTATTACAATTAATTGTAATTTTTCTAAAAAAAATTGTTTACTTCTTTGAGGTTTATACCGTACCCTCTATTCTATTTAATTGTTTGTATTTTGTTACATGTAAATCACCATTTTTGATAAGGATGGCATCATAATCGTTGGTATATAAAGGACATTGGTCCATTTTCGACTTCTATTGCCCCTGAGGAAGCTGGACTCCTGTGAAAAGCATAGGGCTTATGTAAACTCTCACTGCAAGCATCACACCGTTCTAGGAAGATTCACCACGCCCTGCCAGAGATGTAATTTTCCCAGGGACATCATGATCAGCGCAGAGATAGGCTGGTGCTCCATCCGTGTGGTACAGCGCTGCAGTTTCCTGATTTGACCCCATGAGTTGTCTACTTTTGTTTGTTTTCTGCTGTGTTTATGTTTTTATCATTCTTCTTTTCTTAAGTTAAAACAGTGCTATTTTATGTTTGCTCTTCTTTTATTTGGAAGTTTGTTGGAATCCATCTGTGAAGACCAGATTTTATTCTTGGGAAAGTCTTTGGAATAACCAGAGAGTCTGATTACTTCTCTGCTCTTGTGAGTGGGACTACAATATATACCTGAACCCAGACATAAACAACTGAACTCACCCATGCATCACTGCCATCTCTTCCCCTGTAAATGGTGTTAACCTTCTGATCTAATACTCACTAACCTTAAAACTCACCCCACAAGTTAAGCATCCCAACAGCCTGCACTCATGGTTACTATCCCACACTCGGCCACTCCTACCACCTTTTGTGGCCAAACACAGCCATACGCAGCACTTATTCCCTCACCTGCTGTCTCTGTAAGTCTCCCATCAAACATCTTAGATTGTAAACTATTCGGGGCAGGGATTTCCTTTCATATTGTCTGATTTTGCTGCACTTACTGTATTATTATAATTCCCTGTATTGTATTCTTTGTGAAGTGCTGAGTACACTTTTGGCGCTATATAAATAAAGACATACAATACAATACCTTCCATTATTTAGCTGTATTTGTACATATTACACTATAGAATGAGGCTTAAATATTAGAGTTAAGGCTCCTAACAAAATACGACCTGAATACAGGGTGCAGCAGAGACATATAGCAATACTAGCACACAAATATAACTTCAGTGCAGCAGAACCTGAAAAGTTATATATTTTATTTAGTTGCTTGCATTGGCAAAATAATGTTGACAAACTATACACAATTGCTTCTTAAACATAGTTTTTAATTACATGTGTTAAATGACATAGTGGTTAATTTGATGTTTTCCAACCAATATTTTTTTGTTTAACTTCTTATAATTAGCATTCAAACCAGGCTTTTTTAATGAGATGAAAATTAAAGTTTCTGCATATAATGCCATATTTTCATGCCTGCCATGCTTCAAGAGGTTTTATGAATAAACACCGATATCAATGGACTGCCAGAAAAATCTCACTTATAAACAACAAGAAAATTTATTTTGAAAGCTTATATGCTTACTGATAAAAAAAAGAAAACTAAAAAGCAGACAGATTTGAAGGGAAATTTTGTATTTTCTATTCAAGTAATTAAAAATGAAATAACCCTAGTGCTTATGCAGGGATACATGCATTTATCTTTCACATAGGTTCCCTGCAATCTATATTTCTATTTATATATTTCATATTTCTATAGAAAGTATGTTTTCACAATCTAGACCATTATTAAACACATAGGCCCAGTTCCACAAAAGGGTGCTAAGCTTTAGTATGCCTTAGCTCTCATTTATATTAATGGGAGTAAAAGTGTGCTAAAGCTTACCAGTAGCTCTCTTCTGTGTTTCTGGGCCCAAGTGGTTTTATACATGCTGCTTTGCCAATGTACAAAATTCACTTTATTCTTACACAGTTTTGATCATGTGTTTAAGTCAAATTCAAGTTGCTAAATAAACCTTCAATATACTCTGAGCCATTGTAGATTGGAGAGTAGACATCCATGAGTAATGTTTTAACATTCTCCCTACACATCTTATTTTGTGGAAAAAACTGCCTATCCTCATTATTATTTTTATAATTGCTATTATTATGTTTCTACATTTTGACTTGTGGCAATCATTAGAACATATGCATACACTGTGAAATACAAAATATAGCATAGAGAATATCTATGACAATCTTAAGAGCCCCAATATAAAACTAAACCATAAGATAACAAATCTGTTTTACATGACTTACAAAGTAAATGATGGGAATCATACAAAGACAACACGAGAAGATGTCTGCGTTTTAGTAGTACATTCTGATCTGTGTAAAAGGGTCCAAGAGAGTTAGCTCTTGGGCCCAGTAACATTGTATCATTCTGTTGTACTGTATGCAATAAAAGTATTTTTTGGTGTGTTTTTTCCTTTCCGGGCATGCCAGCAAGCAGTGATTGCTAGGGTATGAGTTTCAAGGTGGGGGGGGGGAGGTTTGCGGAGGAACAGTTGACAGAATGTGCCTAGGAGATTGGAGCCTAGAGTTGTCAGTCTCCCCATAAATGTACCCAGGAATCATGCCTAATTATCAGATACATGTAGGCACATTGTCCCGGCAATATATCCCCTTGTAAACGCAAGCGCAACTCACCACTAGGGTACCCTGCTTGAGCATTGCACAGAAAGGAGAATGGGGCACAGCGGTAAAACATCTATTCCTGTAGCTGAGGGAATCCCTAGGTTAAGGGGGTACCCCAGCTAGTGCCCAGGTGACCCACAACCAGTAAAGGGTTTGTGGGTACCACAACCGTATATAAGGTTGAGGAGGGACTCAGAGTCCAAACTGAGTCCAAAAGATAGTGCGTGGGGAATAAGGAAGATAGAAATAAAACTAAAACATATTTATCTCCCGTGTTACTACCCAACCTGCAAGATGGAACAGTAGGCCAAACTGTGTTTTGGACAATATTTGGAAAGACAGTGAAGTTACACGGATTTCTACTCTATATTACTTGATCTTTTATGCTGCCTTCTGGAGACAAAAGCCAACAGCTGCCCCAAATAGTTAACTAGGTATGTTCCAGACTAATGCTTAAATCTAAACATCAGTGCAAACAGAAAATAAAACAAATATTGTCATTCCAATTATTATTAGTATTGCCCAGGTCCCCCTCTTGGTTCCCCTCACCTCCGCTGCGGTCAGGAGCGTTGCGGGAAGTGCGGGTGCCGCCGGAAACCGAGGCGGAACTGCTGTTAGCAGGGGCGTTGTAGCAGGTAGTCAGGGAGACGACCGAGTCGCCGGAGACTCCCGGCGGCTACCTTTAGAGGGTGCCGCCATGTTACTTGTGTGTACGCATGCGCAATGAGATCGTGTATGCGCAGGCTATTTTGAGGCGCAGAAACCAGGATACAGCAACGGACAGCTTATGCAAGGGCTCCGTGGGGACTACAAGCCCCATGTTGCACAGGGGTTGCAGATCAGATGCCGCAAAACAGCCAATTGGACTACAGCAATCCCCAGCGGGCAGGATAGATACATTTGGTGTGCTGCGAGCCATGCAAGTCAGAGCTGGGAGCAGGATAGGGTAGGTTGTGTGTGCAGAGTGTCTGTGGCCCCGTCACTAGGCCAGATACCCCCCGTAGGCCCCAGCAAGGCCCCAACCTCCCTGTTCAGATTGTGGCTGCTACAGGGACAGGCTCTTGGACAGGAACACTGCCCAATTTAGCATTCAGAGTGTCAGGGACACAGAATGACGCTACACGGCAGTTGGTGCCTGTGGTCTGGGACCAGATCTAATCCGTAGTACAAGACTCTGCATGGTGATATTATCCACGCCGGAATTCACCCCACGTGGAGGTGAATGCCATCAAAGACAATTCACTGGATCAGCGGATCACTTATCTTCAGTCGGTGATACCAGGTGCTGGAGCCCCTGGAAGGTATACCAACATTCTACAAGTGCACCAACAGTAACACACGGGTGTGGGCAGCGCTCGCACACACACTTTGGGTGGGTTGAATCTGTGGACACCAGGGTGGTTGGGTGCCCATGGGCACCTCAGTGCTTTGGAGTAATCCCCACCAGGGTGTGGACATGGTGTTGGGGGCATGGTGTGGGGTGTAGGGCCCTGTGAGGCCTGTGTGGTACTGGTACCCTTGTTATGTTATACCTGCAGTAAACTGTTATCTTATACTGTGTTATTTCTTATACTGTCCTGTGATGGGGTTATCCAACACAGTTAGGATCCCGCCCAGGTGGAGATGCTGTCACCAGACGGATCAGGTACACCCCAGGCTCCGAGCTGTGGAGGTTCAGGCCTCCTGTGAGCCTCAGGTAAAGCACCACACATACAGTAGCGCCATATTTCCCATATGGTGGGGGAAACTGCGCTACATTTGTAAAATGTTTTTTTTACAACATATCTTATAACAACTTTTAACCACTATACTATTTGTATTTAATTAATTAACTCGTAGCTGTTTCTATCAAATAACATTTTCTTTCACATTTGTCTAAACTTTTTCATAAATGACTGAGATGGTAGTATTATAAAACAACAATCCAACAGTTAAACTCGAATAAATATTGGAATGAGTTAATGCAGATTTTTATGTTTCATGTTCCAACTAAGTGTGACTTCCTTGGAAAGCTTGGGGTGCATTCACAGTTCATCATAAGGAATTAGACTTTTTTTCCCACACAGTGATTTGTATTGGCGATCAGAGTATATAGAGTATTGGAAATACATAAATTATGCAATTTTTTAGAAGAAGGCATATATACTTTATATTTTGATTTCAATGTATTATTATTATTATTATTATTATTATTATTATTATTATTATTATTATTATTATTATTAATAATAATAATAATAATAATAATCTATTATTGCTCTAACATTGCAATTACCCAGTGATTTACCGTATATGCCTCGCCAAACACTCCTTTATTCACATTCCCATCTTTCCTAGTTATCTTGTGTGTCCACATTTGTTTGTTCCCTCTCTCTTTCTCTGTCATATACAGTATCAGGGTCTGGATGGTCGTAACGCCACCTTTAGGTAACACATACTTCACGCCATGTTATTGGAAGCTAATGCAATGTTGCGCTACAATAACGTGACACGAGACCTATGCTAATGAGATGTACAATGGTCATTGTTTTAGCATATAAATAGCTCTGTGAATATGCATTCATCTCAGGGAATATAACAACCATAACAAAGCTTTGTGGCTCTGGCCCTATGAGGTCACAAAAAGTCGTGAGTATAGCTCCTAATTTATATATCAGATTATGCTTGGAAAAGTCAATGCATATTATCCTAACATGATTTTCAGTTCTGCTTTGATTCATGTTGAAGTTGTAATAAGCAATTAAATTCCAAATCTCAACCACAAAGCTGACAGCTAAACAGTAATTATTGCAATAATTATTACTCTTCTCCCAGTTAACAAGCACTTAGAAAACAAATTGTAATTGTTTTTAAACTTTATTTTCTTCTCAGCTTCATAATAATTCAATACATAAATAGAATAACAGTAAGCAGTTTTCAAAGTGATTGATTAAAGGGAGAATTAAAAAGTAAAATAATCCTCTCATGGTGTAATTATATACAAACTGGGTTGTTCTTAGTGATACAAGAAAAGTAACTAAGATAGTTTGACATTTACCCGAATCAAGCATTTTAAATGTACTTGACCAAGAACATCAACACATACAATTTATCCAATCAAAAAAAAGTGCAACATCTTAATGAGTGATCTTTGTAGCTCATAAAACTGCATGTTCAATCTAAAGAGCAATAAAAAGAGAGAAACACTCCATAACTTATAAAATGGCAATTTCTTTCAAAATTAATTTAGTTAAATATTTCATTTTAGTTTGAAAGTGTGATCCTTGCTCTTATGATCTTTATATATAGGGATGAGTGGAACAGTCCAAATCCATTCCCTGGAATATCGAGGATTGTTTTGATCAAATCTGCCCCCGCCCCATTAAAATCCATCTGCCACACGGCTCATCTCGCAGTGGGTCACTTGCTGCCGGTATGTCCCTTCTCTCCCACTTTCCCCGTACCTGTGTTATTTGTCCACTCTGCATCATTGGCTCACGTTTGAAGTCTTGATTTGGGCAGCATTTACACAGTCTCTGTTACTATAGCCTAAAGACATTTTTTCAAAGGGATTATTCATAACAAACAAGTACTCTCTTTTTATTATCTAGAGCACCGGCATTGGGATCTGTTCCCACACTCCATAAGAAATCCAAATAGATTATTTCAAATCTGTCATTGAATACAATTTTTGTAGAATCCAGGTGAGGGAGGGGGCAGGAGGAGAGAAAGATTTTCAAATTGTGTCCCATCCCTTACTTCCTAACTGGATTGCCATACCAACTGTATAGAGTTGATAAAAAACCTAAGGCACCAACCTAATGAATGGAATTATATACTGGTGTCAAATTCAACAGGACTATGGGCTCTATGCAGTAAGCGCCGAAAAAGTTCTCTCGCCAAGTGTTCCTTATCGGCATGATTCTGCCGATTTTCCCTCGCCGTATGCAATAAGTGGCGAATGCCTTTCGAATCAAGCCGAAAACATTTGGTCCCACTCTGCCGATGATTTGCCTATCACACACAGGTGTATCGGCATGCATGGCGGGGTGGTGATAGGTTCGCCAATGAAACTTCTTGCTGAATCTGCCAAAGCAAGCATGTTTTTGATTGAGCGGCCCATTTAAATGCAGCGTGTATTTTTATTCATTCTCTGTGTTGTTGGGAGTCAGACAGAGAGAGAGAGACACACAGAGCTGGCCGATTTACATATTTCATATTGACTGAGAGTGTAGTTGTGTATTGTGAGAGGTTTGTCCTGTGTTGTTTTGTTAACATCTTTGTCTTGTTTTCACTTTGTAAGTGTTCAGTGCGATTGTCTTTATATTTTTTTTCTGTTCTTTGTGAGTGTTATAGGTATGGCCGAAAGGCGTGGGAAGAGTGATGCTGGTGTGAGTGGTACTGGTAGTCGTGTGAGTATGCGTCTGAGTGAACGTAGGATTCAGGGGAGTGCTGCGAATGCGACTGGTGTTGCTGGGAGTGCGAGTGCTGCTGGTGGCTCTGTTGCTGGTGCTGCTGTGGTGTTTGTTGCTGGTGATGATGGGGTGTCTGTTGCTGGTGCTGGTGGGGTGTCTGCTGCTGGTGCTGCTGTTGTGTCTGGTGGTGGGGTGGTTGGTGGTGGCCCGCTTTTGGAGTCTCTTCCATTGGAAGAAGGAGAGTCCAGTCAGCAGCAGCCAAGCTCTGGGGCTGCACATGTTCGGAGGAAACGTCTGGAGCGGCCACGTAATCCTCGTTTCAATGAAGAAGAAAACAGAGTTCTTGTCACAGGGATTTTGGAGCACTATGACTCTCTGTATAGGCATTTACTAGGTAAGTCTATCTTTGCATTGATTGTTCAAAGACATGTTATCCTAGGTCATGTGCTATGTCTTAATATCAAACTATTATTCTCTAATATCTATCAATTAAAGTTAATGGTTACACACATATTTCTTCATGCTTTATAACGACCATAACAATCAGTCTAAAAAGTTTGCCAAAGTTCATACAATATTCATGCAAGCTTCCTTAGATTTGTATGTTTACACGTAAATGCTCATGTGCTACACAGATTCAACCTAAACCAGCATGTTTGGTATCTCTTGGAACAGGTAGAAGTTTAGGAAACTGCTCGTTTTTCTAATAATAATTAACGTCATATATTTTGTATGTATTTCAAGGGCGGACAAATTCAGCATCCAAAAAAGAAATGTGGGAGCAAATAACATTGGCTGTGTCTGCGTGTAGGAATCATGTCAGGGACCGGGCGAATTGTCGGAAGAGATTCGATGATATCAGGGCAAACTTAAAGAAAAAATACAAGCACAACGGATGCATGCTTCTGCCACTGGAGGTGGGCCGCCAGCACAAGCTCTAATCTTAACTCCATTGGAGGAGCAGATGCGGGAAAAATTTCTTCCTGTCGTCGTGGAGGGGTTGGAAGGGGATAGAGATATTGGAATTTATTCGGCTCAATTTCCAGCAGGTGACAAATGTTACTGTATTACGCGTGTCGTATGTTACAGTTCTTATCTATATTTCCGCAGAAACGTATAGCTTTTCACAATATAAGCATACCTACATATATATCTGAATATATCTCTATCTATCTATCTATCTATCTATCTATCTATCTATCTATCTATCTATCTAT
>WSYH01001471.1:50902-120861 GCA_036426205.1 Ascaphus truei | reverse complement strand
TGCGGGAAGCTCTGTATATAACACTGCCGCCTCTCCCTTCTCCTGCGGGAAGCTCTGTATATAACACTGCCGCCTCCCTTCTCCTGCGGGAAGCTCTGTATATAACACTGACGCCTCTCCCTTCTCCTGCGGGAAGCTCTGTATATAACACTGACGCCTCTCCCTTCTCCTGCGGGAAGCTCTGTATATAACACTGAAGCCTCTCCCTTCTCCTGCGGGAAGATCTGTATATAACACTGCCGCCTCTCCCTTCTCCTGCAGGAAGCTCTGTATATAACACTGACGCCTCTCCCTTCTCCTGCAGGAAGCTCGGGGACGGCCTGTTCCTGCAGTGCTGCAGGGAGATCTCTGAGCTGTACCCCAAGATCAAGTTTGACACCATGATTATTGATAACTGCTGCATGCAGGTGAGACACATAGGAGCAGGCTCTGTGTATGTGCTATACAGGACAGGGAGAGAGTCACATAGGTGCAGGGCTCTGTGTATGTGCTATACAGGACAGGGAGAGAGTCACATAGGTGCAGGCTCTGTATGCGCTATACAGGACAGGGAGAGAGTCACATAGGTGCAGGGCTCTGTATGTGCTATACAGGACAGGGAGAGAGTCACATAGGAGCAGGCTCTGTGTATGTGCTATACAGGACAGGGAGAGAGTCACATAGGTGCAGGGCTCTGTATGTGCTATACAGGACAGGGAGAGAGTCACATAGGAGCAGGCTCTGTGTATGTGCTCTACAGGACAGGGAGAGAGTCACATAGGTGCAGGGCTCTGTGTATGCGCTATACAGGACAGGGAGAGAGTCACATAGGTGCAGGGCTCCGTGTATGTGCTATACAGGACAAGCAGAGAGTCACATAGGTGCAGGGCTCTGTGTATGCGCTATACAGGACAGTGAGAGTGTCACATAGTTGCAGGGCTCTGTGTATGCGCTATACAGGACAGTGAGAGTGTCACATAGGGGCAGGGCTCTATGCACTATACAGGACAGTGAGAGAGTCATATAGGTGCAGGGCTCTGTATGCGCTATACAGGACAGGAAGAGAGTCACATAGGTGCAGGGCTCTGTATGTGCTATACAGGACAGGGAGAGAGTCACATAGGTGCAGGGCTCTGTATGCGCTATACAGGACAGGGAGAGAAGTCCATAGAGCAGGCTCTGTGTATGCGCTACTACAGGACAGTGAGGAGTGTCCATAGGAGCAGGCCGTGAGCCTTAACATGCGCGTGAGTGTACAGGTGCAGGCTCTGTATGCGTTAGGAGAAGAGTCACTAGGTGCAGGCTATGTATGCGCTATACAGGACAGGGAGAGAGTCACGTAGGTGCAGGGCTCTGTGTATGCGCATATACAGACAGTGAGAAGAGTCACATAGGTGCAGGGCCTCTGTATGTCGCTATACAGGACAGGGAGGAACACTAGGTGCAGGTGCTCTGTTGCCGCTTACAGGGACAGGGAGGAGTCAACATAGGTGCAGGGCTCTGTGTAGGTGCTATATAACAGGGAGAGGAGAGAGTCACTGGTGCAGGCTCTGTATGTTCTAGAGTACAGGGAGCAGGGAGAGTTCACATAGGTGCAGTGGCTTCTGTTAACGCTATACAGGACAGTGAGAGTGTTCCATAGGGCAGGGCTCTGTATGTGCGATAAGGACAGAGGAGAGAGTCACATAGGTGCAGAGGCTTCGTATGAGTATAACAGGAACAGGAGAGAGTCACATAGGTGCACGGTCTCTGTATGTGCTATACACGGTACAGGGAGAAGTCACTAGTTGGCAGGGCTCTGTTGCGCCTATACAGGTGAACAGGGATAGGTCACATAGGTCGCGGCTTTGTATGCGTCTATACTAGACAGGGAGAGAGTCCATAGTGCAGGGCTCTGTGTATTGCCGCTATACAGGACAGGAGAAGGTCCATAGGGCAGGGCTGTCTGTGTATGCGCTATACAGGAGCAGGAGAAGGGAGCGTCCATAGATGCAGGCATCTGTAGTCTATAACAGTGACAGGGAGAGAGTCACATAGGTGCAGTGGTCTGTATGTGCTATACAGGACAGGGAGAGAGTCACATAGGTGCAGGGCTATGGGTATGTGCTATACAGGACGGGAGAGAGTCAACATAGTGCGGCTCGTGTATGTGCTAGACCGGAGTAGGGAGATGTCATAGGGAGCAGGCTTCTGTGTGCGCTATACAGACAAGGAGAGAGTCACCAAGGTGACGGGGCTATTGTGTGCGTATACAGGACAGTGATGATAGTCACATAGGAGCCGGCTCTGTGTGTAGCGATATAGGACAGTGAGAGGTCACATAGGATCAGGCTCTGTGGTGCGCTAGTACAGGACAGGGAGGAGAGCCCCATAGGAACGGCTCTGTGTATGCGCGAACAGGACAGTGGAAAGTCACTAGGGAAGCAGGCTGTCTGGTGTGGGCTAATACAGACAGTGAGAGAGTCACAATAGGTTGCAGGGCTACTGTGTATACGTCCTATACAGGACAGTGAAGATAAGTCACATAGGAGAGGCTCTGTGTGCGCTATACAGACAGTGAGAGAGTCACATAGGTGCAGGGCTCTGTGTATACGCTATATATACCAGGACAGGAGAGGAGTCCACATAGGAGAGTGCTCTTATGTGCTAACAGGCAGGAGGAGAGACCACATAGGTGCATGCTCTGTAATGTGATCTAACAGGACATATAGAGAGTCACAATAGTGTTGCAGGGCTCGTGTATGTGATATACAGGACACGTGAACGATAGTCACATAGGAGCAGGCCATCGTGTGCCTATACAGGACCAGGGAGAGAGTTCACATAGGGCAGGCTCTGTGTGCCGCTATACGGACAGTGAGAGGTCACTAGGTGCAGGGCTTGTGGGCTATACAGAACAGTGAGAGAGTCACATAGGTGCGATCACTGCAAGCAGAGTGAATTTCCCAGAAGGCTTATCCAGGCGGGGTCACTGCTTACTGAATGGGACTGGCCGCAGCGCAAGTGCTGTACAGAGAGATCAGAGAGAAGCGGCCACCTCTCCCTGTTGTCTCCCCGCCACTTCTTACCAGCAGAGAGAGCAGAGAAGCGGCGCCCTCTCTCTGTGTCTCGCCCGCCACACTCTTACACAGAGAGAGCAGAGAGAAGCGCCCTCATTCTGTGCCTCCCCGGCACAGTTTACGCAGAGAAGAATCATAGAGATAGCGGCCGTCCCTCTCTCTGTGTCTCCCCACATGCTCTTAAAGCAGCATGAGAGCATAGAGAAGCGGCCCTCTCTGCTCCCTCCCACACTAGCTCTTACAGCAGAGAATGCAGCAGAGAAGCGGTCCCTATTCTTGTCTCCCCACACAGCTCTTACGCAGAGAGATCACGAGAGAGCGGTCCTCTCCTGTCTTCCCCCGCAAGCTCGTACAACAGCAGAAAGATCAGAGAGAAGCGGTCCCCTCTCTCTGTTCTTCCCCCACACAGCCTCTTACGCAGAGCGATCAGAGAGAAGCGGTCCCTCTCTTCTCTGTGTCTTCCTCCCCGCACAAGCTCTTACGCAGAGAGATCAAGAGACGGTCCCTCGCTCTGTCTCCCCGCACAGCTCTTACAGCAAGAGATCAGAGAGAGCGGTCCTCTCTCTGTGTCTCCCCGCACGATCTCTACCGCAGAGAGATCCTAGAGAAGCGGCCCCTCTCTCTGGTCTCCCCCGCACAGGGCTCTTACAGGCAGAGAGATACAGAGAGAAGTGGTCCTCTCTCTGCTTCTCCCCGCAACTCTTACAGCAGAGAGATCATAGAGAAGCGCCCCTCTCTGTGTCCTCCCGCACATCTCTTACAGTCAGAGAGATCAAGTGAGAAGCGGTCCCTCTCTCTGTGTCTCCCCACACAGCTTCTTACAGCAGGAGATCATAGAGAATCGGTCCCTCTCTCTGTGCTCTCCCCACACGCTCTACAGCAGAAGAGATCAGAGAGAAGCGGTGCCCCTCTCCCTGTCCTCCCCGCACCCTCTTACAGCAGAGAGATCAGTGAGAAGCGGCCCTCTCTCGTGCCTCCCCGCCCAAGATGGCTCTACAGCAAGAGATTCAGAAGAAGCGCCCCTCTCTCTGTGTCTCCCCGCACAGCAGCTCTTACAGCAGAGAGATCGGAGAAGCGGCCCCCTCTCTGTGTGTCTCCCCGCACAGCTCTTCAGCAGAGAGAAGCGGTCCCCTCTGTCTGTCTCCCTCCCCCCTCACATCCTTACAGCAGAGAGATGCAGAGAGAAGCGGCCCCTCCCTCTGTGTCTCCCCGAACAAGCTCTTACGCAGAGATAATCAGAAGAAGCGGCCCCATCCCTCTTGTCTCCCCTCACAGCTCTTACAGCAGAGAGATCAGAGAGCAAGCGGCCCCTCCGCTCTGTGTCTCCCCGCACAGCTCTTACCTCAGAGAGATCAGAGAGAAGCGGTCCCTCTCCCTGTGTCTTCCCCGCACAGCTCTTCGCAGAGAGATCAGAGAGAAGCGGCCCCTCTCTCTGTGTCTCCCCCGCCAGCTCTTGACAGCAGAGAGATTAAAGAGATCGGCCCCTCTCCGGTGTCTCCTTCGCAACAGCTCTTACTGCAGAGAGAGCAGAGAGAAGCAAGGTCCCTCTCTGTGGCTCCCCGCCACAGCTCTTACGCAGAGAGATCAGAGAGAACGGCCCCGCCCTCCCTCTGTGTCTCCCCGCACAGCTCTTACAGCAAGAGATCAGATAGAACGGTCCTCTCTCTGTGTTCCCCACACAGCTCTTACAGCAAAAAGCGGTCCTCTCTGTGTCTCCCCTCGCACGCTCTTACAGCAGAGAGAGCAGAGAGAACGGGCCCTCTCGGTCTGGGGGGGGGGGGGGGGGGGGGGGGGTGTCCCTCCCTGCACAGCTCTTACAGCAGAGGATTACGAGAGAGCGCCTCTCTTGCATCTCCCTGCACAGCTCTTACAGCAATATAATCATAGAGAAGCGGCCCCTCTCTCTGTGTCCTCCCTGCACAGCCTCTTACAGCAGAGAGATTAGAGAGAAGCGCCCCTCTCTGTGTCCTCCCCGCAACAGCTCTTACATCAGAGAGATTTAGAGAGAAGCGGCCCCTCCTGTGTCCTCCCGCAACAGCTCTACAGCAAGAGATCAGAGAGAAGCGCCCCTCTCTCGTGTCTCCCCGCACAGCTCTTCCAGCGAGAGACTCAGAGGAAGCGGCCCTCTCTCTGTGTCTCCCCGTCTCCCCGCACAGCCTCTTTACAGCAGAGAGATGCGTCTCCCCGTACCTTCCCCTTCCCCCCCCCCCCCCCCCCCTCCCTGTGATTGAGTGTCTCTGTCTCGTCTCCGCAGCTGGTGCAGAACCCATACCAGTTTGATGTGCTGGTGATGCCGAATCTGTATGGGAATATCATCGATCCCCGGCGGGCCGGGCTTGTCGGGACTGGGGTGGTCCCCGGGGAGAGTTACGTGCAGAGTACGCCGGTGGTTTGAGACGGTGAGTGATGGGGCGCGATGAGGCTTTGGGAGATCTCCGCGACGGGTGGGGATGTTCTAGGGTCTCTGGGTAGAGTTACAGTGTCAACGTCGCTATAGTGAGGGGCGTGAGGAGGCTTCGGGGGATGGGGAGCGGGGGTCCCGGGGAGAGTTAGTGCAGAGTACTCCGTGTTTGGGACGGTGAGAGGGGCGTGAGGAGGCTTCGGGGGATGGGGAGCGGGGGTCCCGGGGGAGAGTTAGTGCAGAGTAACGGCCGTTTGTGGGACGGTGAGAGGGGTGTGAGACCGCTTGTCGGGGATGGGGAGCGGGGGTCCCCGGGGGAGTTAGTGCAGAGTACTCCGTGTTTGGGACGGTGAGAGGGGTGTGAGGAGGCTTCGGGGGATGGGGAGGTTGGTCCCCGGGGGGAGTTATGCGAGTACTCCGTGTTTGGGACGGTGAGAGGGGTGTGAGGAGGCTTCGGGGGATGGGGAGCGGGGTCCCGGGGGGGAGTTAGTGCAAGAGTACTCCGTGTTTGGGACGGTGAGAGGGGTGTGAGGAGGCTTCGGGGGATGGGGAGCGGGGGTCCCGGGAGAGTTAGTGCAGAGTACTACAGTGGGTTTGGAGGGGACGGTGTATAGGGGTGTGCGGAGGCTTTCGGGGATGGGAGCGGGGTCCCGGGGGGATTTAGGCAGAGTACTCCGTTTTGGGACGTTGGAGGGCGTGAGGAGCTTCGGGGGATGGTGGAGGCGGGGGTCCCCGGGGGAGAAGTGTGCGAGTACTCCGTGTTTTGGGACGGTGAGAAGGGGTGTTGAGGAGCTTCGGTGGGGGATGGAGCGGGGGGTCCCGGGGGAGAGTAGTGCAGAGTAACTCCTGGGTTGGGACGGTGAAGGGGCGTGAGGAGGCTTCGGGGGATGGGGACGTGGTCCCGGTAAGTTAGTGCATGAGTACTCCGGTTTTGGGCGGTGAGATGTCGTGAGGAGGCTTCGGTTCATGGGGAGCGGGGGTCCCGGGGGAGAGTTAGTGCAGAGTACTCCGTGTTTGGGACGGTGAGAGGGGTGTGAGGACGCTTCGGGGGATGGGGAGCGGGGGTCCCGGGGGAGTTAGTGCAGAGTACTCCGTGTTTGGGAGCTTCGGGGGATGGGGAGCGGGGGTCCCGGGGGGAGTTAGTGCAGAGTACTCCGTGTTTGGGACGGTAAGGACGCTTAGAGGGGTCGCGAGGTGCGGGGGTCCCGGGGAGAGTTAGTGCAGAGTACGCAGTGAATGCTCTCACTATATATAAGGTGTATAAGGCCTGACTGGTATATATGTATATACAGTACTCGCACGGTATCTGTATGTGAGGCCTGCGTGGTGGTACCCTTCCTGAATTAAAAAAAAAAAACCATGGCCTGACATTTAACAGAAATACACCTTGCCCCCGCCCTCACCACCAACAAATATTATTCTGCACAAAAGGGTTAATGGCGGATTAAGCTTGGCAAACATAGTGAACTCATTCCATCTTGACAGCACCCCAAATCCTTAGTATATTCTTAATTTATTGAGGAAGTCCAGCAAAATAAGGGTAATTGTAGAGTGTTGAGGGTGAGAGTGCCATTCCTAGGCCTGAAGTGCTTTTGTATAAAGGGAAGCGTAAAACTAATTGCTTTGACCACGGGAGTCGCGGGAGAAAGTAGTTACTCACCCAGCCTGCATGGATGGAAAAAGGAAGTGAGGTTCTGGGAGACAGGATAGTCTCAGGCAAAACGAACTTGTAAGCAAGGACAGGGGGGATGGAAGACCCAATCTCAGGTAGGAGAATATGGTAGGTGCCAAGCGACAGGCTGCGTGGAGAGCGGTGGAGAGGGGCATGCTAACAAAATGATCAGGTACACAGCACTGAATGCAACGAATGAAGAGAGGAGCTGGCAAGTCAGGGAGCTGTAAAGGGGGGGGGGGGAGTGGGGAACAGAAACAAACCAAATAGGATAATAGATTATGGCCAATTCTTAAAAACAACAGTAGCCAGCCCGCAGAATAAGTAAATAAAAACCGTCTACTACCTCTGACCTAACAGAAAGGCATCCTCATCGATAAGCAGTCATGGTCTCGATTGCCGCAGCAATATATAAATAAAATACAATCTAAGGGCCCATAAATTAATAACCGCCTATGTAATAAGGGTTAACCACCTCCACCAACACCTGGGCAGCGCCTAAACACCCTCTCCGAGACCACTATATCCACCCTGTACCACTGAGTGGCTAGTAATACATCATACCCAATATAATATGGGGCATGCTAAGCCATACTCTAGCAGTCAATGGTCACTCTAATACAAAAGCTATATGAATGTCCAAAATACACATATAAAAACAGATACAACACGCACTAAACCCCCCAGAAAGAAAATTAAAAGACAATATCAACCAAGCATACATAAATACTTATGAGTCGGGACAATAAGTATTTTGGAGCAGATAGACGCGGTAGCTTGCCGAGAAAGATTGGACGCCAAGCAGGAGGATTACTTGCACTAGATCACGGATGACCAATGAGGTCTATGAGCCTTTGAAGGGGATGGGGTATTTGCATGGAGAACAAAAAGAATATTGAATTGTAGAGGTATCAGATTGCCTAAGGGGGGTTCGGGGCGTACCAGCACAATACGTGTCCTATAGTCTACTAATGGGATTAGATTGCTGTGCGACACGCTTTTGACAGCAGATTCAGGAGGATTTGTGTTCCTTTAAGTACACTTACAGTTTTTTAGCAATATGTTTTGGAGTTGTAAGGGTTATCAATGTGCAACAAAATGTTTAAAGGAGTCATCATTGCCAAGTTACAGTATTAAACTAGTACAGCTTGGTTTTTTCTGGAGGAGCCTTATTCATTTGAACCTTTAAAATGTAGCCTTGGTCAAATACCATTGTTAGAGTTTGTCAACGTAAAAAACAGTTTGCCTTGGAAATCCAATGTTAGTCTCAAAAAGTCACATTGAAGTATATGTGTCCAAGGTCGGAGAGGATTGGACTGTGTGCCCGTATGATAAGATTGTGCATCTGCCTGTACATGGCATTGAAGTCCCTTACAGCTGTAGGAGGATCATTGATGAAAACACCAAGAAGAGTAGGGGCCCCTGCCAGAGCCGTGCGGCGGAACACAATGGTGATATATGCCAAGGGCTTCAAGGCTTAAGCCTGAGATAGACACATGTTGGAATCATACCTTAAAGGTAGGACTGAAACATGTATATATATAAAGATGCCACTTCCCTATTCCAGAAGACCCGGGAGTTGTGGGTGCAAATTGTGCGGATTCAGTAAAAACGAGTAATATCGGCACACAAGTCCTTAACTCAACTTTGGAGGTCGGCGAGAGGGGAGGGGGTGCTGGTCTGGGAGAATCTGCAGCTGGAATTTAATGGAGAGGCTCAGTAGTGATATGATGTAGGTCCTCCCCTTGGGATCTACAGGATGCTCACGTTAGCATGTTCTTTTCACGGACCCGTATTAATGCATCTGTCTTTAACCCATTAGTTGCCACTGCATTTCAGGCCCCTTTTGGGTAGTGAAAGGTAATGATCAGTGGCCCAAAGTGTAAGTCAAGGGTAAGCCTAGTGACAATGTATCTAAGAGCCAACATCAGAAACGGCGGCGTAGATGACGGCCTCCTGAATAATGAAGAACGCTCAGCGAATTAGAACTTTGAATATTAAGCTAATAAAGGCCGCCATCCTTGATATGAAAGTGAAAGTTGAAACGAGAACAGATTTAAACGTTTCTTTTTATCACTGGTAAGCGAAGCTCCGGAACGAGAAAAGGACGGGGGATTTAAAGGAGCCTGGACAGGTGGAAATTAATTCAGGAAGAAAGAAGTCTGTTTTCCCCGAAGCATCTAAAGCAGGGGGTGGGCATCTCCGTCCTAAGGGCCAACAACAGGCAAGCTGGACAGGTTTTAAGGATTCCTGCTTCAGCACAGGGGGCTCCATCAGTGCTCACAAAGGCAAAATACATCAAGAGATGTTGTGATAACAATGTGATGGTATGTGTTTTAAGCATAACGATATACGTAATACATTTGATAGATTGGCTTTTGACTGGCTTCAGTAAGGGAAACGTCTGTATAATTTCACAGTGAGGGCCGTTACCAGGGAGATAAAAAGTAAGATAAATGGATTCGAGTAAGGTGAACTACAGTTTTTAAGAGAGGATCAGTTAAAAGGTCACTACCTCGAACGACCCAAAGTGAGTGCAACTCCATTCCAGTGACTTGTGTGTAAAGGGTCTCACCGCAGGGTAACTTTACCAAATATGACACCCATAAGTATTGTTTTAATGTATTTGTTATAAGTTTAGATTGCGAGGGTATCAATGCCGACTCGCAGTTCCATTTGGTTGAATGTCACTGAGTGATGTCACTGTATGATCAGCAGCGCTGGACCCGTTACTTATGGCACCATCTTGATAAGGACAGGGGGTATAAGCGATAAAGAAAATACCCCCCCTGCCAAAACGGCAAGGTTATGAGATTTCCAATATGGATGTGTCCCTAGTGATACGTCAGAAAGAGTAGAGGAAAAACAGTGGTACCTACTTTTCCCACAAAATGTGGGAGGACCTAAGCATAGCGGACTTGACTATATGAAGAGAAGAGAGAGAGAGAATCTATGAAAGACCTGAGATCAGGGTTCCACCTTTGTTAATTTTTTTGTTGAAGGGTTTTATTTAATGTATTTAACACTCTTATATTCACCGGCCGCGGCTAGCACTCGGACGGCAAATTCTCCCCTGCAAGGTCCCGTTACGATGGGTCCGTGTGCTTGATATCAAAATGGCGTTGTGTGCCTATGAAACGGGACGCCACATGGCGCAGCAACGACAAAAAGTCCCAACACGGCCCGCGTAAAACTAGAGATTTAAAATCTACCATACCCAGAGATACTAGCCGAAAACCATGTCTCGAGGTCAAACCCGACGAGATGTCGGTGGCCAGCCCTGCTGGATCTGTAAACACGCCTATTTACATATTTGTAAAAGAGCAATTCCATGACGGCCAAAAAAAAAGTTTACTTGTTTTTATGTTTTATATAGAATTGAAGCAGGATTTCGGGAAGACAACTCCCATCATTTGAGCTATGGGGCGGGAAACCGTACTCGGAGAACTTAACAATGAGAAGGTGCTGGTCGATGCTCTGGTCAACAAACAGGAGATTTCAGGATTTGAAGATCCCGCGGACCTTGGGGCCAATAGGACGTTGCACGTGAGGACATCACGGCCTCCTATTGGCCCGCAGGGGGGTTTAAATCTCTGAACAGCGGTGACAATATTGTGAACCCTGGTAGCAGAGGAGACGGGCTTACGGACCTAACGCAGTAGATATCTCTGCGAATAAGGGTTCGGTCTGGAGGGAAATGACGGGCGTAAGGTTCAGAGACCCCTTGCCTTCAAACCTTAGAAAATAAAACACAAAAAATAGCAACCTGAATGTCTCTTTGACTTAGCTTATTTCCCAGAATTTCAGGTGTGGCGTCGCCAAGCCGACCATTTTACAAAAAAGTGTTTTGAAAGAAAATGCGTCCAATTTTGTATGATTATAAAAGGGTAGAAATGTGACCTTCTCTATGTGACTTCCCTTAAATAAAAAAAAGCAATCATATATATATATCCCTGATCCATCCTCACAACTCCTCTCTCGATTCCACCCTCAAACATTCCAGGCTTTGAAGTTATCTGCGCTCTTTCACCAATAAATCAAGATACCATACTCCCCTTTCCATAAAAATCACGCGGAGGACACCCCCCTCAAATTAATCTTCCCCCGTCCCTTCTTATTAAAGAATATGAATAAAAGGCCAAATGCACCAAAATGCCACCTTGTAACGGCTATCCTGGCAAACGTCTTAATTCAATCCTGGGAGGCATATGTTCACAATTTTATGGGACCTTAAATGAAAATAGGTTCTCACAATAAATGGCGCAGCCCTTTTCAGTTCTACGCTTCTGGGACACAGTTCATTTACCTCAAGGGAAAAATAAACTGGGATGCCTTTGACAGCCATTGTCGGACCTCACCGTCAATAGCTGACTTTAGATGCGATTATATATCAATCTCCCGGGGCGCGAGACACGGTACCCACGATTTCAACTACCACTCCGCCCTGGATCGTTCCAAGCATGACCTGAAGACAAAGGGGGGGGAAGGCCCTTCTCCTGGGTGTTATGTGGAGAGCTTGTGGTTACCCAATCTGTCATGTTCTATAATGGTCAGAGAGCAGACAAGTGCTTAACAGCCCTACACAAATGAACGCCTTAGGTGCTACAAAAAAAAAAAGCATTGTAGAATACTGAAGAAAAAAAAACAAAACAAAAGTGAAGATAATCGTCAAAATTGGACCAAAAGTTCCTAGAAATAGTTGAGAATATTAAAAAGTTAATTAAAAAAGTTGTGAAGAGGATTTTGCCACAGTTAGCATGTTAAATCCGCAATATCTTCAAATGAATCCAAAGGTAATACATATGTCTGTGTATGGTCATGCTACAGAGATACCAATGGTTGAATAGAGAGGTGACTGGCCAATTCAGTCCTAAAGGGCATCAAAGGTCTGGTTTTCAGGATATCTGCTTCCGCAAGGTGGTCCATCAGTGCTCAGCAAAGACTGAGCCGCGCTGCGGAAGCAGGGCTTTTATACATGAAACCTGACCTGCTGGTGGCACTTAAGACTGGCGGTGCGCATCCCAATATGGAGTGGTTATCTATTGTTGATAATGTTTCTGTGGAGGTTATTTTAATCAAGCCCGGTTTGTTGGCTCTTTGTATTTCAGTAGGCCGAAAAATACTTGAAGAGCAAAAAGAAAGAAAACAGAAAGTATGAGGCCAACGCGTGAATTTGGTAAAATCCTTCTCATTTAAAAAAAATCGCTCTGCTGGTATGTGAGTGCTTATTTCTGCGATACCCGAAAACATTGTTTATCGTTCCGGGCTACTCCAATCAATAATCATAGGACGTTGCGTGACAAATTTTCGTCTTCCAATAATAAGGACCATTGGGACAAATAGTCATGGTCGAGACGATTTTCATCTCCTATCTCAGCATAGGGCATGCGTACATAGACTAACGATTGGCCCCATCTCTAAAGGTGTGATGAGGACCCAGCATAGTAATTGAGTTCCCAAACAAGCTATAATTAAATACCCTCTAAGTACTGCAGGATTACATGAATTGGATCACAAAATATGTTTATATTACCGGGGGAAGGTTTAGCGACTGAAGGAATTATACAATGACAGCACCTGATTGCTACATCTTACTGCCTACCCATCCTTACTGCTACCCCATCTTTATGGACACATCCTTACTGTTCCCATCCTTACTGCTTACCAATCCTTAATGCTACCCATCCTTAATGTACCAATCCTTCATGATACCCATCCTTATGATACCATCCGTACTGAGACCCTCCTTTCGGAGACCATCCTAATGCTTACCCACTTTAGCATCCATCCCTATGCTACCCCATCATTACTGCTACCATCATTATGCTACCCATCCTTACTGCCTACCATCCTACGGTACATCCTTCCTTACTGTGACCATCATTACTGTGACCCATCCCCTACTGCTGCCATCCTACTGCCCCTACCCATCCTACTGCTACCCATCATTATGCTACCCATCCTTCTGACCCTTACCCATCCTACTTGAACCCAGCCTACTGACTAACATCCACTGCTACCAATCCTTACTGTACCATCCTTACGGTACCCATCCTTACAATGCATGCCCCGTCCTTATGATGCCCCTCCTTACTGTGCCCATCTTATGCCCGGACCATCCTTAAGGCTTGCCCATCCTTTCTGATGCCCATACTTTCTGCTGCCCAATCCTTACTGTTACCCCTTACTGTACCCATCCTTTTTACTGTACCCATCCCTACTGCTACCCATCTTACTGCGACCCTCCTTACATGCCACTACCAATCCTTACTTGTACCACCTGAATGTACCCATCCTTACTGCTAGCCATCATTACTGCTACCAATCCTTACTGCACTACCCAATCCTTACTGTACCCATGCTTTACTGCTACCATCTTACTGTACATCATCTACTGACCTAACCATCCTTACTGCTACCCATCCTTACCGCTACCCATCCTTACCGCTACCCATCCTTACCGCTACCCATCCTTACCGCTACCCATCCTTACCGCTACCCATCCTTACCGCTACCCATCTTACCGCCTAACCATCCTTACCGCTACCCATCCTTACCGCCCTACCCAGCCTTACCGCCATACCCATCCGTACCGACGACAAATCTTACCGCTACCATCCTTTTGTTACCCATCGTTATGCTACCAGCCTTACTGCCTTAACATCCTAATGTACCCAGCCTTACTCCCTACCATCCTTACGTACCACCTTACGTTACCAATCTACTGCTACCCAACTTACTGCCCTACACTCCTACTGACCCTACCCACCTTAATGTTACCATCTACTGGTACCCATCTTTACTGCTTACCCTCTTACTCTTCCCATCCTTACTAATGCCCGACCATCCGTAGGCTTATTCATCCTTACCTGTTACCCATACTTACTGCTACTCCTTACTGCTCACCCATACTTAATGCTACCCATCCTTATGCTATCCATCCTTAGCCGCGGGCATGCGTCAGCGCTTTAGGTGTGATGACCGTGCTGAGGCGCACGACTCGCTCCAAGTGAGCCCCCCCCCCCCCCGCCCCCCCCCCCCCCCCCCCCCACCCCCCCCCCCCCCCACCCCCCCCTGCAGCCGACAATGCGGAGCGGCATTAGCAGGGGCTCGCGAATGAGCTTCCGACAAGGTGCGGAAGCGTAGAGGGTATAAGAACTTTTTAGATTTTCAAGCGACTCAAGGGGAGCGCAGGGAGGTCAATGAGAGGTTCGCCCAATGAGGGCGCGAACCAGCTCCGAGTGACGCAACTGGCCGCCCCCCGACACACCCTGGATGGCGCACTAACCAGGACCAGGAAAGCCACCGATTTCCCTAAGCCTACCGCGTTGCTCGCCACTTGGCTGCTACTGCTGTCCAACCCTGGACAGCGCCCTTAAAGTTACCACATCTGACAGTTACCCAGCCTTTGCAACCCATCCTTACAGCTACCCCATCCTTACTGAAACCAGTCCTAACGTGCTACAATCCTTTACTGCTACCAATCTTACTGCCTAACCATTCCTTTACAGGATCCATCCGGTACTGCTACCATCCTTAATGCTACCATCCTTACAGCTAGCCATCCGTATGCTACCTCTCTTATGCTACCATTATGCTACCACCACCTAATGCTACATCTTAAGCTATCCATTCGTATTGCATACCCATCCTTATGTACCCATCCTTACTGACATCAGTCATTCAGACTATCAGCCTTACAGGTATCCATCCTTACCGCTGTCCATCCTTACTGCACCCCATCCTTAAATGCCTACCATTTGCCTTACGCTATCCATCCTAATGGATCCATCAGAATGCTATCCATCCTTACTGTTACCCATCCTCATTACTGCTATCCTCATTAATTTACCATCCTTACGCCTCTTCACCTTATGCCATCCATCGTATGCCCTATCCATCCTTACTGCTTATCCACCTTACTGATATCATCCTTATGATCCATTCCTACTGTAACCTTCCTTACTGACTACCAATCCTTACGCTACCCATCCTTACGGCTACCATCCTAATGCTACCCACTTATGCTACCATTACTTACTGATACCGATCCTTATTTCTACCATCTTAATTTATCAATACTGACTGCGCCGTCAAGTGATCGCAGGTCATTTTGAGCGTGTTGCCATTGCCGACGGCCGTCAGAGATAGGCTATAGAGGAGTACAGGGGCCTGCGCGCACCTCGGCATTTAATTTAAATGATTGGGAGAGCGCGAGAGGCTCTGTAATGCCCCCCCCCCTGGAAAATCTCTACCGCCCCCCCCCCCCCCAGTTTTGCACACCCTTGGTATAGGGTATGAGGTAACTGTTCACTGTCTAAGGTAGAAGGCCATGCGTTCTTCTGTGTACACTACTTAGGGGAAAAAGAAAACTGAAGGGTAATTTCTAAATATGACCTATCTGCGGATGATAAAGATGAGTACTGGCAACACAAAGGCTTCAGTGACAGGGCAAACGGCGGTGGCAGGATTAAAGTGAATCACACACCAAACAGCAGGATTGATGCCGTTTGGAACAAAGATAGTGTTATATTTACCAAGAAACATAAGTATGACACACTTGTAGGGAGATCAAAGTCATAGGGATAAACGAGCTAGTCCTATCCATTTTTCCTAAAATACTACCAACCGGAAATAAGTTATGGTGGGTAAAAGAGACCACCCCAAAAAACCTCCACGTATAGCATACAGCAAATGACACAATCAATGTGGGCACATCACGGGCAGACAAGTATGCAAACCTGCTTTTCACCATTATCTTGAATAGACTGCTTCACAAGTGCAGCCAGGGATTCTGGAAAGACATGCAAATGAGACACAGTGTCACTTTGGTTTCGAATCAGTGTTGTGGACATGGGCCTATACCTTCCGTTACAGTTCTGGGCTACCCACTCTATCTGAACCAATCCAGATTTTACGGTACTACACTGAGAAAGGAAGACTGATCTATCCCAGACTGCACATCTCAGCACTAAAACTATTGCCCTGCATGCCGCCACTACGTTTTAATTTGCTTTGACCTCACTATTGTCAAAATACGCACTCTCTACCAGCCTCATTATGCTCTCTCTCTATTTATAAATCTCATCTCTCCTCTTCACATTCTCAGTTCACAGGCACTCTTCATACCTGTGCCCTCTAACACCACACAGCTATCTCCATGCCACTAAACACACCCCGGCCAAATCAGCCTCACACTTCTCTTCTATCCATGGCTGCTCCTCCTGACTTCTGCCGGTTTCTCATCCAAATCCTGGTCCCCTGCTTATTTCTTTATACTCTAATCTCAACTTCCACTACAACTTCTACTCCTTCGGCGGGTAAATCTTCACCTCACACACATCCCCTCTCAACCCTCCTTCCTCCTCCCTTACCTGTGCCCTTTGGACATGAGGCTTGCGGGGATGGGGAGCGGGGCGCCCCGGGGAGAGAGTAGTGCCGAAGTACTCCGGTTTGGGACGGTTTGAGAGGGGGTGTGATGACGGCTTCGGGGAAGGGAATGGGGAGCGGGGCGTACCCGGGGGGCGAGTAGTGCAGAGAAGATTCGATGTTTTGGGACGGTGAGAGGGGGTGTTGTGATGGGAGGATGGGGGGGATGAGGGAGAGGGGGTCACGGGGGGAGTTAGTGCAGCGGTAAGTTAATCGTGTTGGGAAAGGTTTGTTTGGAGGGGGGTGAGGAGGCTCGCGGAGGAGGGGGGCGGGGAGTACCGGGGGAGAGTTAGTGCAGAGTACTCAGGGTGGACGGTTATGAGAGGGGTTGTGAGGAGCTGTTGGGGGGGCGGGATGGGGAGAGGGGGTCCGGGGAGAGTTTAGTTCAAGATGAGTACTCCGTGTTTGGGCTGTTGAAGAGGGTATGTTGTTTTGTTGTTAGTGGAGGACGATTCGGGGGATGGGGAGAGAGGAGGGTATAGAGGGAGGCGGAGTTAGTGCAGAAGTACTCCGTGTTTGGGACGGGTGTGAGAGGGGTGTGTGAGGAGGCTAGGGGATGAGGGAGAGGGGGGCTAAGGGGAGATTTTAGGAAGAGAAGAATACTCCGTGTTTGGGACGGGGAGTGAGCGGGGTTGAGGAGGTTCGGTCGGATGGGAGAGGGCGAGTCCCGAGGGGAGGAGTTAGTGACCAGAGTATCCGTGTTTTTTGAGGACGGTGAGACGGGGTGTGTGAGGACGCTTCGGGGGATGGGGGGGAGGGGGGTCGCAGGTGGCGGAGGTAGGGCAAGAGTACTCCGTGTTGCGACGGTGTTGAGTAGGGGTGCCTCGAGGAAGGCTTAGGGGGAGGGGGAGCGGGTGGGGTCCGGGGATGAGTTAGGCCAGAGGTACTCCGGTGTTGGGACGGGTGGGGGGGGTGGAGGAGCACTTGGGATGGGGAGCGGGGGTCACGGGGGGAGTAGTGAGAGATATCGTGTTTGGGACGGTTTGAGACGGGGGTGTTATGTGAGGAGAGATAGGGGGATGGGGAGAGACGTGGGGGTACCGGGGAGTTAGTGCAGAGTACTCCGTGTTTGGACGGTTTAGAGGGGTGTGAGGAGGTTAGGGGGATGGGGAGCGAGGGGTTCCCGGGGGAGAGAGTTAGGTAGTGCCAGAGTAATCCGTGTTTGGGACGGATGAGAGGGGTGTGAGGACGCTTCGGGGGGGGATGGTGGAGCGGGGAGTCACGGGGGGGAGGTTAGGGTTAGTGCCGAGAGTTTATCAGGTTTGGCGACGAGTTGAGAGGGGTGTGGGAGGTTTGTGGGGGAGGGAGCGGGCGTACCGGAGGATTAGTGCCCAGAGTACTGTGTTATGTGGACGGTGAGGATGAGAGGGGTGGTAGTGAGGGGATCGGGGGATGGGGGAGCGGGAGGGTGGGTCCCGCGGGGAGAGTTAGTGCCAGAGTACTCCGTGTTTGGGACGGGTGAGTGAGAGCGGGCTGGTGAGGAGGCTTGGGGATGGGGAGCGGGGGCGGGGTACCTGGGGGAGTAGGGAGAGGTACTCCGTGTTGGCTACGACGTGAGGTGGAGAGGGATTGAAGGAGACTTCGGGGGGGATGGGGGAGCCGGGGAACAGGGGGAAGTTAGTGCAGAGTACTCGTTTGCGGGCGTGGAGTGAGAGGGGTTGAGGAGGATCTCGGGGGATGGGCGGCGGGAGCGTGAGGGTTCCCGGGGAGAGTTAGTTAGTGCCAGAGTACTCGTGTTGGGAAGGGAGAGGGGTTGTTGTTGAGGACGCTTCGGGGGTATGGGGAGCGGGGGTCTCGGGGGGGGTGAGTGCGAGTACTCGTGTTGACGGACGGTGAGTGAGAGGGGGCGTTGAGGCGGCTTCGGGGATGGGGCGAGCGGGGGCGATCCCGGGGGGAGTTAGTGCAGAGTACCGTGTGGACGGTGAGAGGGGTGTTTGAGGAGGCTTCGGGGGAGGGGAGAGCGGGGTCCAGGGGGGAGTTAGGGCAGGCGTACTCCGTGGTTGGGACGGGAGATGGTTTGGAAGGGGTGTTTTTGTTTATGTGTCTGAGGACGCTGGCGGGATGGGGAGGAGAGGGCGGTCCCGGGGGGAGGTTAGTGCCAGAGACTAAGTGTTTGCGACGAGTAAGGAGCTTAGAGGGGGTCGCGACGGTGACGGGGGTCCCGGGGAGAGTTAAGTGCAGCGTAGCAGGAATGCTCTCACTATATATAGGTGTATAAGGCTGACTGGTATTATGTATAAGTACTCGCACGGATCTGTATGTGAGGCCTGCGTGTGTATATACAGTAATCGCACGGTTATCTGTATGTGAGGCCTGCGTGGTGTTATACAGTACTCACGGTATCTGTATGAGCGGCCGCTGGTTGTATATACGTACTCGCACGGTATCTGTATGTGGGCCTGAGTGGTGTATACAGTATCGCATGTATCTGTATGTTGAGGCCTGCGTGGTGTAATACAAGTCTCGCACGGTACTGTATGTGAGGCTGCGTGGTGGTTGATATACAGTACTCGACACACGGGTATCTGATGTGAGGCTGCGTGGTGTATATACAGTACTCGCACGGTATCTGTATGTGAGGCCTGCGTGGTGTATATACAGTACTCGCACGGTATCTGTATGTGAGGCCTGCGTGGTGTATATACAGTACTCGCACGGTATCTGTATGTGAGGCCTGCGTGTGTAATACGTTGCATGATTGTACTCTCTGCTCATAGGGAGCCCGCCATCCTTTTGCCCAAGCCGTGGGCAGGAACATTGCTAATCCCACCGCCATGTTACTGTCCGCGACAAACATGCTGCGTCACCTCAAGTAAGTCTGACCACGAAACCGGGCGGGGTATCGGGGCGACTGTGTTTATCTGGGGAGCGCATGGCTGGACTGTGGACCCGGGTGCGCGCAAGTCTGGTCGCGGCGTTGCTGCGGCCGGTCTGGCTTCGCCTGCGTCTCTGGTCGGCTCTGCTTCGCTGGCTGTCGCTCTGGCGTTCGCCTGAGTCGGCCTCTGGCTTCGCCCTGCTCGTCGGCCGCATCTGGCTTCGCCTGCGTCGGCTCTGGCTTCGCCTGCGTCGGCTCTGGCTTCGCCTGCGTCGGCTCTGGAGGTCGCCGCGTCAGGCACCTCTGGCTTCGCCTGCGCGTCAGTCTGGCTTCGTCTCCGTGCGGCAGCGCTCTGTCTTGAGTCGTTTCTGCTGCGGCAGACTCTGGCTTCGCGCCTGCGTCCTCTGCGGCAGACTCTGGGATTCGCCCCTGCGTCTCGCGTGCGATCTGGCTCTGCGTGCCGTCTATTGCCGGGCATCGGCTTCGCCTGCGGCTCGGCTCTGGCGGTGCGTTCTCTGTGGCCCAGCCTTGGCCCTTCCTGCGGTCTCTCGACGGCAGCTTGCTGGGGTCGGCTCTGCGTGTCGTCTGACGTTCCGAACTGGTCGGCGTTCTGGCTTGCCTGCGTAGGCTCCCATGGGCTTCGCCTGCGTCGGGCTCTGGCTTCGACCCTGCCTCGAGTCTGCTGCTGCGTGTTGCTTCGCGACGCCAGCTTGAGCTTGCTGCGGCCATCGCATGTCTCTGCTCGGCAAGCCTGCTGCGCTTCGCGGCGTCTATTGCGGCAGCTCTGGATCTCGATGGCGTCTATGCGGCAGGCTCGGGCTTTGAGTGGGCGTCTATGCGGCGAGCTACTTGGCTTTGCGTGCGTCTCTGCGGAAGCTCTGGCTTGAGTTTGAAGTGAGTCTATGACCGGCAAGATCGGGGCTCGCCTGCGTCTATGAGGCAGCTCTGGCTTGGGTGCGTNNNGTGTGCGTCTCTGCGGCAGCTCTGGCTTTGCGTGCGTCTCTGCGGCAGCTCTGGCTTTGCGTGCGTCTCTGCGGCAGCTCTGGCTTTGCGTGCGTCTCTGCGGCAGCTCTGGCTTTGCGTGCGTCTCTGCGGCAGCTCTGGCTTCGCCTGCGTCTCTGCGGCAGCTCTGGCTTCGCCTGCGGCAGGTTCTGACGGTGCTATAATCTATTTCTCTTTCCAGCCTTGAGTATCACTCCAACCTCATCTCAGACGCTGTGAAGAAAGTGATTAAACAAGGAAAAGTAAGAGCCCCCTCTGTGTTCTGATTGGTGCCTCACTGTTTAACGATTGTCACGGGAGACCCGGAATTTACATCTTTTTACCGGGATCATTCATTGAGCAAAACGTGAAAGTGAAATATATTGTAAATTTATTCGCATAAATAGGCAAACACACAATGAAACCCAAAATACAGGCAAAAAGCCAACTTACTGGGGGTCGGGGGTCAAACTAAACTGTGCTAGCTGCTGGGCACTCTAAGTTTTTCCTTGACCGGTACATAGCACCAAACATCCTGGAACTAAAACCGGCTTGAAATCCCGACCGCGACGTTAGTTTCTGAGAACTTGGCCGCAAAAAGCTGGACTTGGAATATTTTCCGGGACGACTTTTCTGAAGCTGGCGCCTTGTTATTCGCGCAAGAGCACTTTTTAAAAGCCCGCCCGTCCTTTGGCGCTGAGAATCTCCAAACTGATTGGTTGAGGGGTTTCTTATAGTATTTTGGAGTTCATTCACAAAATACTACAGCCAATCACAGCGTGGGAACTTTCTTAGTAGCCAATCAGAGTGAAGCAGGTACAGAAAGCCGGGTTAGCGGGGAATCTGAATCTGCCAAGGGACATGCGCGAGTTTGCGACCTCCGTCCCTTACTATTCAGATGCTGCCCGCTGGGTCAGGCTCCTCCAGGTCTGGTGGGGCAAATGGCAGCCCGGACGACTTCCATTCATCTCAGGACGTGGGTACTTGAGCCCTTCCCTCCTGCCCAAATGGCCTTCACACTCCTGGCACCCTCCGATGGCTTTCAACTCTGATGTCCAACAGACTCACTGACACCAAGTTGGTTGCCCTGGTAGTCTGTCAGAACATCGGTTCTGAAAGTCCCAGCTCGTATACAGTGCGTAACAGCACTATTATAGTATTAAACCCAGTGTTAATAAAATGTACACTTGTAATACTTCCTAAGTCTCTGGATATGGGGAATAGAATAGAAAGCTGCACTTTATTTTTCTACTAGCCTATATTCCCCTCACACTATCTAACAAAAGGATATCAGCAAATCTGGGCCCTGAGCGGAGAACTGCAAATACTTCACTGAACGTGCGTGGAGCTGCCGCCCAGCAGGGGTGGCCTCAATCCCCAGAATGCAGAACTGCTAGAAATCTAACGTGTGGGGGGGGGGAGGGGGTAGGCAGGGGTCCCCAGGAGGGAGGGGTCCCCAGGATCGAGTGATTGAGTTCCTGCACCCTCCATGTCATTTTCCTCCCTCGCTCCATTTCCAGTTTTGGTTTCACCCTGCCATTTTTTTCTGTTCTCTCCTGTGTGTCTGTGTCCCCTCCCTCCCTCTCTCCCCTCCCCTCCCTCCCCTCCCTCCCACCCTTCCAGGTTCGGACCCGAGACATGGGAGGTTACGCCACCACCACGGACTTCAACGCGGCTGTGACTGACGCCCTGCAGTCCCGCTATGCGCCTTAGCGACCCCTCACTCTGTACCTTCAGCCCCCGACTTGTGAAAATGCTGCTGTCCACAGGGCCCTGACTGGGTCCCCATCTCATCCTCTCCTCCTACAGCCCAGGGCCCACATTGTCCCATATAGGGCCCCACATTGTCCCATATAGGGTCCCATATAGGGCCCCACATTGTCCCTTATGGGGCCCCGTATCCTCCATCCCATACAATCCGCCGCCCCAGTCTGAGCTCCTAACCCCTTTGCTGCCAGAGTCCTGTAACACATTGCTCTGCGTGTTCTAGGCATGTCGCTCTGCGTTTTCTAGGCATGTCGCTCTGCGTGTTCTAGGCATGTCGCTCTGCGTGTTCTAGGCATGTCGCTCTGCGTGTTCTAGGCATGTCGCTCTGCGTGTTCTAGGCCTGTCGCTCTGCGTGTTCTAGGCCTGTCGCTCTGCGTGTTCTAGGCCTGTCGCTCTGCGTGTTCTAGGCCTGTCGCTCTGCGTGTTCTAGGCCTGTCGCTCTGCGTGTTCTAGGCCTGTCGCTCTGCGTGTTCTAGGCCTGTCCGCTCTGCCGTGTTCTAGGCCTGGGTCCTGCGGCCTGCGGTTCGAGGCCTGTCTCTTCTGCGTGTTTCTAGGCCGTCGCGTTCCTGCGTTTCTAGGCCGTCGCTCATGCGTGTTTTCTAGCGCTGTCGCTCCGGGGGGGTATCCGTGTGTCTGGGGAAACCCGTTATATGCACATGCAGGCGTGTTGTTACAGGCGCGTTCTGGGAAACCCTGTAATGCACCAGTTGCGGCGCGGTTACAAGGCGTGTATGGGGAATCCCTGTGACATGCACCATGCAGGCGTGTTACAGGCGTGTGTCTGGGGAAATCCTGTGATATGCACCATGCAGACACGTTACAGGCGTGTGTCTGAATAATACAGCCGCCATCACATTTTATAAGCTTCTTTTGAGCAACCATTTTCCTGATTCCCCCCCCCCCCCCCCCAAAAAGTGTATGGCCCTTGGATGGAATCCAAAATACAATATTTATATATACACATATACATAAAAAAATTATACAGTCCAACACTGTCAGCGGGGAGAGGGTTCCCAGCGGGTAGGATGTTCCCAGCGGGAGGAGGGTCCAGTCGTGGGAGGAGGGGATCCAGGCGGGAGGAGGGGTTCCCACGGAGTCCGTCATCCGGATTAAAGAAACCAGGGCAGACTTGTTTAAGAATAAATACTAATAATAAATAGATCACACAAGTGGACTGCAGCGTCACCTCCAAGGGACGAGGAGAAAGCTGGTAACCCACTGTCACTGCTGGGTCTGGACCCCGGCACCCCCTCCCCTGCACCCCTGAGACTACCACCTCCCTCCCCCCCCACCAGCCCCTCAGTTCTGCCCTTAATTTATCAGTGTTTTGTGTTCATGGAAATAAACTCATATTTCTTTGCATTGCTATTTTACTTTCTTGGTCTCCTCATTAAAGCAGCAAACGTGAAATCTTCGGGGTTCCTGTTCCAGTCAGTCCTGTAGTATTAGATCAGACTTACTGCATTTTTTTATTATTCATATTTTAATGCGTTTTAAGTGTTTAGATCTGCGCGTCTCTTGCTTTTGCTTAGCCTGTTTAGTCCCACTCCCCGGCGAGGTGGAGGGATTTATAACACTTCTTGTTTGTGATCATTTGTGCCAATTTTCCGCAGTTTGGAGGCAGCAAAACTGTACAATAGATAATGTATCCTTAGTAATATAAGGATACATTTATTTATTTATAAAATTGTTTACACCAGGGAATAATACTTTGAGAGTTACCTCTCGTTTTCACAGTTGTCCTGGGCCACAGAGTAAGACAAAGAATACAATGGTAACAATACACGTTACATAAATGAGCAGGTTATCATTATATACAGACGCATGGCGTGCACAGTTAGAGATTATTATATTATGGGCGTATGAAACAGAATCCAGACCAGTTAAAGTGTGAGACAGCCTTAGATTGGAAAGAATTAACTGGTGGTGGATGTGAGAGTCTTGAGGTTGGTTTCCAGTTTTGGGGGCAGGTAAGAGGAGGAGGAGCGAGCCGGGATACTTGTTAGCCTTGGGACCATAGACAGTCTTTGAAGTCTGATATCAGATGATAGTGCTACATGTTGGTAGGGTGGAGAGCTGGTTCTGATAGGTGGGTAGCTTGTCCATGAAGAATTTAAGGCAAGACAGGAAGGTGAACTTTGCGCCTAGACTCTAGTGATGACCAACCAATCTAGTTCTTTGAGCTTCTCAGCAGTCGTGTGAGTTTTTAGTTGCATTGGAGAACAAAACGACAAATTGAATTGTAGAGGGTGTCAAAGTTTGCTAAGGTGGATTGGGTGCGGAGCCAATATATATGTCTCCATAGTCAATAATTGGCATTAGCATCTGCTGCGAGAACTCTTTCTGACCAGAGACTTAGGGAGGATTTGTTCCTGTAAAGTACCCCTAGTTTGCATAGGTCTTGGTTGTCAGGGTATCAATGGCAATCCCGAATGTTAAGTGGGAGTCAAAAACAAATCCCCAGTATTAAAACTAGGACAGGGGTTAGGGTGGTGTTAGCGTTGGTTCTAAGGAAGCTTTAAAATGTTGTCTTGGTCCGCAAAACCATTGGTTACAGTCTTGTCAGTGTTTAAAACAAGTTTGGTTTGGGAAATCCAGTTTTCGAGTCTCAAAGTCAGACTGAAGGTATGTGTTGAAGGTCAGAGAAGCGTTGCTGGTGTGCCTTAAGGATTGTGTTGTACTGCATACATGTGTATTGAGCTTCCTTACAAGCTGTGGGAATATCATTAATGAACACTGAAAGAGTAGGGCCCCAGAACAGAGCCTTGCGGGACACCACAGGTATATCCGGGTTCGAGTTAGAGCTGAGATGGCACATGTTGGGATCTACCTGATAGTAGGACTGAAACCAGTTTAAAGCATGCTTCCCTATTCCGGCTCTGGTAGTTTTGTTAAGCAGAAATAGCATGATCAATGGTGTCAAAGCCTTTGCAAATCTAGGAATACTGCACCAGTGAGTTGTCCACGTCCATTCCACACTGGATTTCATTGCAAAACTTTAGAGCAGGGTAGTTACGGTGGAGTGTTTGGGACGAAAGCCAGATTGGAATGGCTAGGGGAAATTTGTCGGTTTAAAATCGCTTAAATTGGAGTGGGACACATTTTCCATACTTTGGATAGAATTGGGAGAAGTGAGATTGCAGCCTGTAGTTTGAACAGTGTTTTGGCCCCACTTTTGAAGATTGAGACAACTCTGGCAGATTTCCAGTCTCTTAGGGATATGGTCTGAAGACAGGATAGAGTTGACTATGGACGCAATGTTGGGGCACCAAGTCGAGGGAACCTAGATTGTAGTAAGTCGGTCCACATTGGCTGTCTTAGTTTTGTAGTTTTGAGGAGCGCTTATATAATTCTCCTCTTCAGATACTGGGCCAAATTGAAAAATTGTGGGCATGTTGGGAGAGGGTGGGGCTATGTGTGGGCTCCCAGGATGAGATTCAGATTTTGCAATGTCAGTTGGGTCTGTTCAAGTATAGTCCCCCTTAGTGATATTACTGTGGTTGTTTGATGGGTTAGGAGCTGAAATATATTAGGGTTGATAACCTTCCAGAAGTTAGCTGGTTTTGATGTGTTCTAGAGGAGATTGCAAGTAATATTGTGCTTTTGCTGCCTGTTTGGCCTTGTGCACATGTTCTGCAGGCATCTTGGTGATTGAGTTATCCTTGGTAGTGCCAGTTACTTTGTAGCTTTTCCACAAGGTATCCCTGAGCTGGTAGAGTGCAATAGGTCAGTTGTAACCCATGTGAAGTGGGCCCCCCGTACCCTTATTTTTCGTATTGGAGGATGGGTATCGCAAGTTTTTAAAACTCTGATTGGAAATAGTCGAGCGGCAGATCAGGTCAGGAATTAATCGATTCTGTTGCCATGGGCAGTTGGTAAGGTCATCCAAGAAAACCGTTTGTGGTTAACGTTTTTAAATGTTCTAGTGAGGAGAGAAATTTAGGGCTTGCATGGGGCATTTAATTTTCCTTACTCATTACACTATTGCATGGTCACTGAAAATTCAGAAGGATGCCAAAGGATTGGATTCTGCTGGGGTTTAGGAGAAATCCAGTCTAGCAAGGATGGTTATGCGACTTCAGGTTTGTCTGTGGTGGTTGTGAAATAGTTGTGATTTTTAAGTGACTTGATTTGTAATCTATCTGGATTTTTGTTGTTTTTAGGGTCAAGCCAATTGAGTTGAAATCCCCTAGACTAGCAGCTCACTCTTCTCTCATTCAAGAGAAATGGAGCCAAGAAACTGGGTGATATCAGTCAAGATTGTAGAGGGGCTTTAGGGGGACGTAGAAGCCAGCAAGCAAGATGGGCTTAGAAAAGGGGAGGCAGATTTTCCAACTAAGAATTTCAAAGAGGGTGGGCTGGGGGGCAATTTAACAGTGTAAATTGTAATGTGTCTGCAATATAAATTAACACCTCCTCTTGACCGGGAGATCCCTGAATGGCGATATTTGCATCAGGGGTTTTATGGGTTAGCCATGTTTCTGAAGAACGATTGCTTTGGGTTTTGCATAAGGCACACATGCCCTTAGTTCATCCCAGTGTGGGCAGCAGGCTCCGATGTTTAATCGCGACAGATATCCCTTTTTGGAATTTAAAGTGGAATTCTCGGGCATGGGACAGAGATTGAAATGGAGGACCTGGGTTAGGTTCAATATCACCTGCTAGAGAGTATTAGGAGTAGAAATGTGGTAGTTTGTTTGCAGAGTTGTAAATTTGTGGTTTTTGCCATTAGAGGGAGCCATGGTTGGTGTGCTGGCTTTTAAGTTCTCCACCAACATTCAGTAATATTGCAGACTTTTGAGTAGTCAGAGGGTGTATGGTGATGTTGGGTGTGGGCCAGGAAGAGGAGTTTGTAGTGGATAGAGGGAGAACATCTCCATGAGGCCAGAGAAAGAAAAGGTTAAGATTCAATAGCGAGGTTCATTATGCCAAGGTAGGCATTGCTGGAAGTAGCTGTGTGAATCAGAGTGATGTGTTGCAGCACTAAACACAGGTGTGGCCTGTGTCCTTATCAAGTGTTTTGGCTGCATTGCAATGCTAGGGTCAATTCAGGGTTTCAGGGTTTCAGGGTTTTGTGCAGTCATTTTGGGAGAGGCTGCAGTGAAACAAGTTGAAAGGGTGGGGGGGTTTAAATATGTCACTACAAGCATGGACATAGATGGTCATAAAAGCTCACGTTTATTGCCTTGAGTAAAAGAGTTTGCAGAAAGATGCAGTCCCCATCACCTCTAGTCAAACTATAGTCTTAGGCCTGGGACCCGCTGCGCACGCGGCTGCACGAGCTTTCCCCCCACAGGGGAATTCCCCTCCCGAGCTGGTCCCAGTCCCCCCTCACGGCACAGCTCACTACAACGCTGTGACGCGTCAGCCGCCAGGATACAAGATAATTGTAATTCCTAGCGTCGGCGCGTCACGGTGTGGCTGTGAGCCAATGAGGAGGGGAGCTCGGAGATGGGGAGGCTTCCGGGAGCGGGGAGGGAGTGTGGAGGGAAAGCAGCGTGAGATCCGTCTGTGCCTGTATGTGTGTGCCTGCCCTCTGTGTGCCTGCCTGTGTGTGTCGAGTGCGTGTGGAGTGGCTGTGTTGCGAGTGCGTGTGCGAGTTGCGTGTGCGAGTGCGTGTGCGCGAGGCGTGTGCGTGGTTGCGAGTCTTGTGCTGAGTGCCGTTGCGTGTGTGTGCGTTGTTGTGTGCGTGCGGTCTGTGCGCGGGTGCGGTCTGCGTGCGCTTGCGCGTGCGTGTGTGTCAGCGTGTATTAGTCTCCTGTGCCAGGGGAAGAGCCGGATACCGTGTCCCTCTTCCCAGTTGCTGTCTGTACAGCCCACCGAATCCACACCTAGTGCAAGGCCCGCAGCAGCTCCTCCTTGGCAGGCCTGAGCCCGGTAGGGGGTGGTGTGGGTAGCGGAGTCCCTCCGCTTAAACCACGCACTCCCCTCCCTTAAACACGCAACCCCCGGCGCCCCTCAGGCGCCCGGTCACCCGCTCCCTACAGACCGCATATCGCGGTCTGTGTCTGTCATGCCTGCCCGCCTGTCTTCTGCAGTGCGCTATTGATTGTCACTTAAACATTATCACTATAAATGATCATCACTCTTAATGCCAATGCTATCCTGCCAATGCAGGGATATTTGTTTTATATCATCTAAACCATGCACATGACCCTGGCCCCCCTCCCGCCAATAAATCACTTGTTCCAGTTGGTACAATTAACAGCAACATTAAGATGGGGAGGGGTGGGAAACAACTTTTTGAATATTCAACATACCAATAGAAATTATAGTACAGAGCCCAGAGTTACACTGACAAGCAGCCTTGATTTTAGGGGCACAATATCAAGGGTTTTTTACAGATTTAGTAATCGGGATCACCCGAAAAGATGCTCAGCTTAGGTAAGAACGTAGATGTTGTGCCATTGGTCACGTGTCTACATAACAAATAAGCGGGGGAAGCAGGCACACACATGCTGCTTTATAACACCGAGCCTAATGGGTTAATAAATCACGAGGGGTCTTAACCCCTTTTCCAGTCCAAGTACCTCCACTCAATTGGCTGTGCCTTGGGCCACCAAATGAAATGTACAGTGTTTAAAGCTCTGGCCCTCTGAAGTGAAGATAGATCCATTTTGAGCCACGGTTAAGTTCCTGTTAAATATTCAGGTAGATTGTCAGCTCTTTAGCTCAGGTATTCATGTACAAGAGCTTAGAGTACTGCATCAGTTAGGATCTGGACCATAATCTGTTTAATAGGCACCTGCAGGGCCCCATATATTCTCTCTTCTGTGTCATAGAGATTTACTAAATACTCCTCCAAACAGAACGGCGCAGAGAGAGGGGGGAGCTGCGGGCAACGCGGCAGAGGATAGGGTATCGGGCAAACTGAAGAAGGGGAAACTGTGGTGCAACGGCATGATAGGGGGGGAATGCCGTCAACTCGCCGGGAGGTGTTGATACTCGGGCTTACATCGCCGCCTCTGTAGTTCGTGTTTTCGCCCCTTCTGGCTTGCCCGTACTTACGCCGAGAGGGGAGCTGCCTAGGTAAGGGGTCTTTGGCACGTTAGCGAGAGGGAGTGGATCTGCGGGCACGTTGCAGAGAGGGGCGATGGGCGGCAATGGTGCCTAGAGATTAGGGGGAGACTGTCGTGTTAACCGCGCAGAGAGAGGGGAGACTGCGGGGCACGCGCATAGTAGTGGGAGACTTGCGGTTAACGCGCAGAGAGAGGGGGAGGAACTGCGGTATTATGCGCAGGAGGGGGAGATCTTGTCGGTAACGGCGTCAGAGATACCGGATGCACTGCGGGTTTTAAATGTGGCAGAGAGCTGAGACTGCGGGTACGCGCAGAGAGAGGGGAACTTGCGGTACGCGCAGAGGGGGAGTAGACTGCGGGCAACGCGCAGTAGGAGGTGGGAGACTGCGGCACGGCTCCCCCCCCCCCCCCCCCCCCAAAAAGTGTATGGCCCTTGGATGGAATCCAAAATACATATATTTATATATACACATATACATAAAAAAAATTATACAGTCCAACACATGTCAGCGGGGAGGAGGGGTTCCCAGCGGGGAGGAGGGGTTCCCAGCGGGGAGGAGGGGTTCCCAGCGGGGAGGAGGGGATGCCAGCGGGGAGGAGGGGTTCCCAGCGGAGTCCGTCATCCGGATATAAAAAGAGAACCAGGGCAGACTTGTTTAAGAATAAATAATAATAATAAATAGATCACACAAGTGGGACTGCAGCGTCACCTCCAAGGGAGCGAGGAGAAAAGCTGTGTAACCCTGTCACTGCTGGGTCTGACCCCTGCACCCCCTCCCCCTGCACTCCCTGAGAACTCCACCCCCTCCCCCCGCCACCGCCCCTCAGTTCTGACCTTATATTTATCAGTGTTTTGTTTCATGGAAATAAACTCATATTTTCGTTGCATTTGCTATTTTACTTTCTTTGTCTCCTCATTAAAGCAGCAAAACGTGAAATCTTCGGGGGTTCCTGTTCCAGTCAGTCCTGTAGTATTAGATCAGACTTACTGCATTTTCTTTATTATTCATATTTTAATGCGTTTTAATGTTTTAGAATACTGCGCGTCTCTTGCTTTTGCTGTAGCCTGTTTAGTCCCACTTCCCCGGCAGTGGGAGGGATTTATAACACTTCTTGTTTGTGATCATTTGTTGCCAAATTTCCCAGCAGTTTGAGCAGCAAACTGTAGCAATAGATAATGTTACCTTAGTAATATAAGGATACATTTATTTATTTATAAAATGTTTTACCAGGGAATAATACATTGAGAGTTACCTCTCGTTTTCAAGTATGTCCTGGGCACAGAGTAAGACAAAATAATACATGGTAACAAATACAGTTACATAAATGAGCAGGGTATACATTATATACAAGACATTGCGTGCACAGTTAGAGATAATATATATTATGGGCGTATGAAACAGTTACAGACCAGGTTAAAGTGTGAGACAGCCTTAGATTTGAAAGAACTTAAACTGGTGGTGGATGTGAGAGTCTCTGGTAGGTTGTTCCAGTTTTGGGGTGCATGGTAAGAGGAGGAGGAGCGGCCGGATACTTTGTTGAGCCTTGGGACCATGAACAGTCTTTTGAAGTCTGATATCAGATGATAAGTGCTACATGTGGTAGGGGTGAGGAGCTTGTTCTGATAGGTGGGTAGCTTGTCCATGAAGAATTTAAAGGCAAGACAGGAAAGGTGAACTTTGCGCCTAGACTCTAGTGATGACCAACCAATCTAGTTCTTTGAGCATTTCGCAGTGATGTGTGTTGTAGTTGCATTGGAGAACAAAACGACAAATTGAATTGTAGAGGGTGTCAAGTTTGCTAAGGTGGGATTGAGGTGCTGAGCCATATACTATGTCTCCATAGTCAATAATTGGCATTAGCATCTGCTGTGCGATACGCTTTCTGACCAGGAGACTTAGGGAGGATTTGTTCCTGTAAAGTACCCCTAGTTTGGCATAGGTCTTGGTTGTCAGGGTATCAATGTGCATCCCGAATGTTAAGTGGGAGTCAAACCATAAGCCCAGGTATTTAAAACTAGTGACAGGGGTTAGGGGGGTGTTAGCGTTGGTTCTAATCAGGAGCTCAGTCACTGGAAGCTTTAAAAATGTAGTCTTGGTCCCAAACACCATTGTTACAGTCTGTCAGTGTTTAAAAAACAGTTTGTTTGGGAAATCCAGTTTTCGAGTCTCAAAGTCAGACTGAGATAGTGTGTTGAAGGTCAGAGAAGGCTTTGGCTGTGTGCCTAAGGATTGTGTTGTCTGCATACATGTGTATTGAGGCTTCCTTACAAGCTGTTGGGAAGATACATAATGAACACTGAGAAGAGTAGGGGCCCCAGAACAGAGCCTTGCGGGACACCACAGGTGATATCCCGGGGGTTCGAGTTAGAGCCTGAGATGGACACATGTTGGGATCTACCTGATAGGTAGGACTGAAACCAGTTTAAAGCATGCTTCCTATTCCAGAGCTCTGAGAGTTTGTTAAGCAGAAGTGATCAAAGTGTCAAAAGCCTTTGCAAATCTAGGAATACCTGCACCAGTGAGTTGTCCACGTTCCATTCCACACTGGATTTCATTGCAAACTTTTAGCAGGGTAGTTACGGTGGAGTGTTTGGGACGAAAGCCAGATTGGAATTGGCTAGGGAAATTTGTCGGTGTAGAAATCGCTTAATTGGGAGTGGACACATTTTTCCATTACTTTGGATAGAATTGGGAGAAGTGAGATTGGCCTGTAGTTTGAGACAGTGTTTTTGGCCCCACTTTTGAAGATTGAGACAACTCTGGCAGATTTCCAGGTCTTAGGGATATGGCCTGCAGACAGGATAGAGTTGACTATGGACGCAATGGCTGGGGCACCAAGTCGTAGGAACCTAGATTGTAGTAAGTCGGGTCCACATTGGCTGCTTAGTTTTAGTTTGAGGAGCGCTTATATAATCTCCTCTTCAGATACTGGGCCAAATTGAAAATTGTGGGCAGTGTTGGGAGAGGGTGGGGCTATGTGTGTGCTCCCAGGATGAGATTCAGATTTGCAATGTCAGTGGGGTCTGTCAGAGTAATATCCCCCTTAGTGATATTACTTGGTTGTTGATGGTTAGGAGGCTGAAATATATTGTTGATAACCTTCCAGAAGTTAGCTGGGTTTGATGTGTTCTAGAGGAGATTGTCAGAGTAATATTGTGCTTTTGCGTGCCTTGTTTGCCTTGTGCACATGTTCTGCAGGCATCTGTAGTGATTGAGATCCTTGGTAGTGCCAGTTACTTTGTAGCTTTTCCACAAGGTATCCCTGAGCTGGTAGAGTGCAATAAGGTCAGTTGTAACCCATGGAAGGTGGGCCCCCCGTACCCTTATTTTTCGTAGTGGAGCATGGGTATCGCAGAGTTTTAAGAACTCTGATTGGAAATAGTCGAGCGCAGAATCAGGGTCAGGAATTAAATCGATTCTGTGCCATGGGCAGTTGGTAAGGTCATCCAGAAACCGTTGTGGGTTAACGTTTTTAAATGTTCTAGTGAGGAGAAATTTAGGGCTTGCATGGGGCATTTAATTTTCCTTACTCAGTACACTATTGCATGGTCACTGAAAATATCAGGAAGGATGCCAGAGGATTGGATTCTGCTGGGGTTTGAGGAGAGAATCCAGTCTAGCAAGGAATGGTTATGCGACTTCAGGTTTGTCTGTGTGGGTTGGGAAATGAGTTGTGATAGGTTAAGTGACTTGAGTTGTATCTGGATTTTGTGGTTTTTAGGGTCAAGCCAATTGAAGTTGAAATCCCCTAGAACTAGCAGCTCACTCTTCTCATTCAGAGAGGAAATGGAGCCAAGAAACTGGGTGATATCAGTCAGAGATTGTAGAGGGGCTTTAGGGGGACGGTAGATGCCAGCAAGCAAGATGGGCTTAGAAAAGGGGAGGCAGATTTTGCCAACTAGAATTTCAAAAGAGGGTGGGCTTGGGGGGCAATTTAACAGTGTAAATTGTAATGTGTCTGCAATATAAATTAACACTCCTCCTACTCGGAGTATCCCTGAATGGCGATATTTGCATCAGGGGTTTTATGGGTTAGCCATGTTTCTGTAAGAACGATTGCTTTGGGTTTATGCATAAGGCACCATGCCCTTAGTTCATCCAGTTTGGGCAGCAGGCTCCGGATGTTTATATGGGCGACAGATAGCCCTTTTTGGAATTTAAAGGTGGAATTCTCAGGGGCATGGGACAGAGTTGAAATGGGAGGACCTGGGTTAGGTTCAATATCACCTGCTAAAGAGAGTAATAGTATGAGTAGAAATGTGGGTAGTTGTTTGCAAGTTGTAAATTTGTGGTGTTTGCCATTAGAGTGAGCAGTGGTTGGTGTGCTGGCTTTTAGAGTTCTCCACCAACATTCAGTAGATAGTGCAAGGCTTTTGAGTAGTCCAGGGTGTATGGTGATGTTGGGTGTGGGCCAGGAAGGAGGAGTTTGTAGTGGATAGAGGGAGTAACATCTCCATGAGGCCAGGAGAAAGAAAAATGTTAAGATTCATAGCAGGTTCATTATGCCAGAGGTAGGCAGTGCTGGAAGGAGCTGTTGTGAATCAGAGTGAGTGTGTGCAGACTAAACAGCAGGGGTGAGCCTGTTCCTTATCAAGTGTTTTGCTGCATTGCAATGCTAGGGTCAATTCAGGGTTTCAGGGTTTCAGGGTTTTGTGCAGTCAGTTTTGGGAGAGGCTGCAGTGAAACAAGTTGTAAAGGGGTGGGGGGGTTAAAATATGCAGGCTAACAAGCATGGGATCATAGTGGTCATAAAAGCTCACGTTTATTGCCTTGAGTAAAAGAGTTTGCAGAAAGATGCAGTCCCCAATCACCTCTAGTCAAACTATAGTCTTAGGCCTGGGACCCGCTGCGCCCGGCGGCTGCACGAGCTTTCCCCACCAGCAGGGGAATCCTCCCGAGCTGGTCCCAGTCCCCCCTCACGGCACAGCTCACTACACGCTGTGACGCGTCAGCCGCCAGGGGATACAAGAGAATTGTAATTCCTAGCGTCGGCGCGTCACGTGGTGTGGCTGTGAGCCAATGAGGAGGGGAGGCTCCGGGAGATGGGGAGGCTTCGGGGAGCGGGGAGGAGAGTGTGGAGGGAAAGCAGCGTGAGTGCCTGTCTGTGCCTGTATGTGTGTGCCTGCCTGTGTGCCTGCCTGTGTGTGTGCGAGTGCGTGTGCGAGTGCGTGTGCGAGTGCGTGTGCGAGTGCGTGTGCGAGTGCGTGTGCGAGTGCGTGTGCGTGTGCGAGTGCGTGTGCGAGTGCGTGTGCGTGTGTGTGCGTGTGTGTGCGTGCGTGTGCGTGCGCGTGCGTGCGTGCGCGTGCGCGTGCGTGCGTGTGTGTCAGCGTGTGAGTTAGTCTCCTGCTGCAGCCGGATACAGTGTCCCTCTCCCAGTGCTGTCTGTACAAGCCCAGCCGATCCCACACCTAGGGCAGCCCGCAGCAGCTCCCTCCTGCAGCCTGAGCCCGTGGAGGGGGGGGGGGGTAGCGGGTCCCTCCGCTTAAACCACGCCCCCCTCCGCTTAAACCACGCCCCTCCCACTCCAGCCCCGGCTCCCGCTCCCTACAGACCGCATATCGCGGTCTGTGTCTGTCAGTGCCCCGCCTGTCTGCAGTGCGCTATTATTGTCACTTAAAATGATCACTATAAATGCATCACTCTTAAGATGCCAATGCTATCCTGCCAATGCAGGTGGATATTTGTTATATACATCTAAAACAGTCACATGACCCTCCCCCCGCCCCAATAAATCAGCTTGTTCCAGTTGGTCAATTAACAGCACACAGTTAAGAGGGGGAGGGGGGGAAACACCTTTTGATATTCAAACATACCAAGAGAAATTAATAGTACAAGCCAGGAGTTACACTGACAAGCAGCCATTATTTTAGGCACAATATCAGGGTTTTTACAGATTTATAACGGGATCACCAAAAGATTGCCAGCTTAGGTAAGAACGTAGATTTGCACATTGTCACGTGATCTACATACACAAATAAGCGGGGGGAAGCAGGGCAGCACACATTGCTGCTTTAACCGAGCCACTAATGGGTTAATAATCACAGGGGTCCTTAACCCTTTTCCTGCCACAGTGACCTACAACTCATTGCTGTGCTTGGCCACCAAATGAAATGTACAGTGTTTAAACTACTGGCCTCTGAAGTGGAAGATCCATTTGACCACGGTTAAGTCCTGTAAATATTCAGGTAGATTGTAAGCTCTTTAGCTCAGGTATTCATGTTACAGATGCTTAGGTACTGGCAGCATTATCTGGACCTAATCTGTTTAATAGGCACCTGCAGGCCCCATATATTCTCTCTTCTGTGTCATAGAGATTTACTAAATAATCCTCCCAAACAGGTAACGCGCAGAGAGAGGGGGAGACTGCGGGCAACGCGCAGAGAGAGGGGGAGACTGTGGGCACGCGCGAGAGAGGGGGAGAATGCGGGCAACGCCGAGGGGGGGGAGACTGCAGGTAAGCGCAGAGAGAGGGGATACTGCGGGCAACGGCAGAGAGATGGGGAGACTGCGGGTAACGCAGAGAGGGGGAGACTGCAGGGTAAGAAGCGCAGAGAGAGGGGGAGACTGCGGAACGTGCAGAGAGGGGGACTGGCGGGCAAGTGCCAGAGAGGGGGAGACTGCGGGTACGCGCAGAGAGAGGGGAGACTGCGGCACGGCGCAAGAGGGGGAGACTGCGGGTAACGCGCAGAGAGAGGGGGAGACTGCGGGTAATGTGCAGAGAGAGGGGGAGACTGCGGGTCGCGCAGAGGAGGGAGACTGCGGTAATGTGCGCGAGAGCTGCGAGACTGCGGGTACGCCGCAGAGAGAGGGGGACTGCGGTAACGCGCAAGAGGGGAGACTGCGGGCAACCGCAGAGGAGGGAGACTGCGGGCAACGCGCAGAAGGGAGACTGCGGGTTACGCGCTCAGAGATGGGGAGACTGCGGTAACGCGCAGGAGAGGGGGAGACTGCGGTAACGCACGCCAGAAAAAGAGGGGGGAGACTGCGGGTAACGCGCAAGAGAGGGAGAGACTGCGGTTAACGCGCAGAGAGAGGGGGAGACTGCGGTAACGCGCAGGAAGAGGAGGGGGAGACTGCGGGTAACGCGCAGAAGAGACAGGAAGATGCGGTAACCGCGCAGAGAGAGGGGGGAGACTGCGGGTAACGCGCCAGAGAGAGGGGAGACTGCGGGTAAGGCAAGAGAGATGGAATGCGTGTGGTAACGCGGAAGGCGAGGAGTAGGCAGTCAGAGGAGTGTGAGAGGACTCAGGAAGCGCATAAGAGGGGGAGAATGCGGGTAAAACGCCAGCAAGAGGGGGAGATGCGGGTAACGGCGCAGAGAGGGGGACACTGCGGGTTTTAAGCGCGTCAGAGAGGGGAGACTGCGGTAATGTGCAGAGAGAGGGGAGACTGCGGGTAACGCGCAGAGAGAGGGAGAGACTGCGGGTAACGCGCAGAGAGAGGGAGAGACTGCGGGTAACGCGCAGAGAGAGAGGGAGACTGCGGGTAACGCGCAGAGAGAGGGAGACTGAGGGCAACGCGCAGAGAGAGGGAGAGACTGCAGGTAATGCGCAGAGAGAGGGGGAGACTGCGGGTAACACGCAGAGAGAGGGGGAGAATGCGGGTAACGCGCAGAGAGGGAGAATGCGGGTAACGCGCAGAGAGAGGGGGAGACTGCGGGCAACGCAGCTTATAAGGAAGCCTCAATACACATGTATGCAGATGACACAATCCTATATGCACACAGCCATAGCCTCTCCGACCTTCAACACATACTTCAGTCTGACTTTTTGAGACTCGAAAACTGGATTTCCCAAAACAAACTGTTTTTAAACACTGACAAGACTGTAACAATGGTATTTGGGACCAAGACTAAATTCTTAAAGCTTCCAGCGACTGAGCTCCTGATAAGAACCAACGCTAACACCACCCTAACACCTGTTACTAGTTTTAAATACCTGGGCATATGGTTTGACTCCCACTTAACATTCGGGATGCACATTGATATCCTGACAACCAGGACCTATGCCAAACTAGGGGTACTTTACAGGAACAAATCCTCCCTAAGTCTCCTGGTCAGAAAGCGTATCGCACAGCAGATGCTAATGCCAATTATTGACTATGGAGACATAGTATATGGCTCGGCACCTCAAACCCACCTTAGCAAATTTGACACCCTCTACAATTCAATTTGTCGTTTTGTTCTCCAATGCAACTACAACACACATCACTGCGAAATGCTCAAAGAACTAGATTGGTCATCACTAGAGTCTAGGCGCAAAGTTCACCTTTCCAAAGTTCACCTTTCTTTATGGGCAAGCTACCCATCTATCTGAACAAGCTCCTCACCCCTACCACATGCAGCACTTATCACCTGAGATCAGACCTACCAGAGACTCTCACATCCACCACCAGTTTAAGTTCTTTCAAATCTAAGGCTGACACATATTTTAATCTGGTCTGTAACTGTTTCATACGCCCATAATATATATTTTCTTTAACTGTGCATGCAATGTCTTGTATATAATGTATACCCTGCTCATTTATGTAACTGTACTTGTAATCATGTATTATTTGTCTTAACTCTGTGCCCAGGACATACTTGAAAACGAGAGGTATCTCTCAATGTATTACTTCCTGGTAAAATATTTTTTAAATAAATAACATTTACTTAGCGATTTTAGGTTCCTAAATAAAATTAATCGTTGTAGTCTGTGTCTCACAGCGCCATCACACTGATCCAAATACAACCAAAATACTCGCAGCTTGCTATAATCGGTAGAAACGTTGCAGCTCTTTTGAAGTGAGCGATGCCGTATAAATGAACAACTGGGGGATACACTCTCCATACATGCAGGTTTCACAAGACTGCGGAGGCTTGAGCAGTGCTAGGAAAGGCGCTACAGGGGTCATTCTCTAAAGCAGGGGTGGCCAACTCCAGTCCTTAAGGGCCACTAACTGGTCGGGTTTTAAGGATATCCCTGCTTCAGCACAGGTGGTGCATTTCATGGTAGACGAGGTCTTTTAACACCATTTATATTTAAGGGATCAATCACAGGGCAAAACAAGGAAGTGAAATAAAATGAGGTTTATTTTGGATAAATCCTCGGAAACACACAGAAATACAAAATACAAAAATATACACACTTACAGGGGTCTGGGGAATGAGATCTACCTTTCCTAGGTGCAGTGACCTACTTCAAATAGGTTTACCCTGTTCGCTTCTCTGCTTCAGGATATCAGAGTACTGCACACAGCAGCCACTCTGACATGAACCTCCAGCTGGTCACAGTCCAACTCCACACTTACCAGAGTGGACTTCTAGATGGACTGATCAGCAGTGTTCCTTATATACCCCTCGGTGGCTATCCTTTAACATTGAGCAAGGCAGCCAGCCAGACAAGAGATACAGTGCCTAGGGCTCAGACCTGATAACTGATTGATTTAATTAATCCCCTACCTTTGTTCTGATCTATTTCTATGGAGAGTTCAACTGAGTGAATTACTTATCTTTCTCCATAGAAATGACAATAACAGTGGAATATCTCATTCACTTTCTTGCATGTTAATTCCTTCACCACACAATACCAAACGACTGTATCTAGCTGGGGGGAATTGCTAACACAGGCATAAATACAGACATAAGTAATTATGTAAAGGACAGGACTTAGAATTACAGCTAGCCCAAATCGCATCACAGAACAATGTTGATTCCCTGGGGGATTGCATTTACAGGGAATAAAGAATACAGCCTTTGAAATACATTCCCTGTTCTCCCCCAGATATTAAATTACATTTGGCTGAAATAAGCCTTACATAGCTGGCCAAATTACGTGGATTTATGGGTAAATATCTAGGATTTCTCTTTATTAGGTCCCCCAGCTACCCCTACCGTCACGTTGCAGTCAGACTGAGCCCCCCTGTGCTGAAGCAGGGAAAGCTTACCTGTTGGTGACCCTTGGTTTGGCCACTCCTGCTCTAGATGTTTGTTTGCCAGGTGCACAGGTGTGAACAGACTGCCGTTTGTACATTAACATTTCCACTTTCCTACTGCAGGTGCGTACGACCGATATGGGAGGTTACGCCACATCTCTGGACTACACACAAGCCGTCATAGCCAACCTCAACTCCTAGACAGAGCGTCTAGTAAGCGCGCCGCACACGCCAGCACCGACAGCCTGCGGCCCTACGATTCTTATGTGAAAAGTCATCGTAACCCTTCCTATGTGACAAGAAACAGAAGATACGTCACCCAAAGCACAACTCCCTCTTTCCCAGTGACTTGTGTATGTTCTTTTCCATGCATTTTGTTTTTGATGGTTATATTTATTTTAAATAGGTTTGTTCTCCTGCAGTGCCACAAGACAACGCTCTGCTGGTCACCTGGCACTGGATGGGTTAACCGAGATGTGTGTGTGTGTGTGAACTATGGTTTTAATGTACTCTGCACTCCTCAAACCAATCTCCATCCTAGATGTAATCTGTAAGTATAAATAAATGGTGTGGCTGCTCAGGCTCCGGTTGTGTGGGAGTGAAAGATACCTGTCCTGCACTCAGGCGGATTAGTAGAAGCACACAAGGTGTCAGTGAGTGTCACATAGAGTGGAGCTGGAGAATATGCATGGACCAGAGTAGAGTGGAGCTGGAGAATATGCATGGACCAGAGTAGAGTGGAGCTGGAGAATATGCATGGACCAGAGTAGAGTGGAGCTGGAGAGTATGCATGGACCAGAGTAGAGTGGAGCTGGAGAATATGCATGGACCAGAGTAGAGTGGAGCTGGAGAGTATGCATGGACCAGAGTAGAGTGCAGCTGGAGAATATTCATGGACCAGAGTAGAGTGGAGCTGGAGAATATGCATGGACCAGAGTAAAGTCTAAGCCGGGAAGGAAAAACCTTACCTATGTCGGCTCATAAACCTGGTCCTGCTCTCCTCTGATCTCCGATGTCTGGGCGTGCAGCCTTCTGAAGAATTGGCATAGGAGGAAAGGAATCCGGCGCTACAGCATGTAACAAACTCCAGGGCACTTCCGGGTTAGAACAAAAACTTTATTGGACCTCAGGGGGAGACTGTGGTGTCGCTGTGTGTTCGTGAGGTCCAATGAAGTTTTTGTTCTAACCCGGAAGTGCCCTGGAGTTTGTTGCATGCTGTAGCGCCGGATTCCTTTCCTCCTCTGGTTGTGTGGGGTTTAACAGTTGCTCCACCCCCGATGAAACTATCTGGTGAAATGCACATCGGGAGCGTATGTAATGTACATGCAAGAGTCAATTTGTAGCAACATGGTGGCTACAAGCTTCAGAGCGATAACAGGCTCCACCCTGATGAGGGGGAAAAAAAGAACAAAGAGTGCATAACTTTCATGTAATAAATTCAATTATATTGAAAACGAAGTGAAGGTGATAATCGCACATACATCAATATAGACAAAATCGGGCACAACATGTATTTAGGCGCATGTTACCAAACAGCATTCAGCAGCCAGCATGTCCCCTCATCCGACGGACCTCAAGAGGTTAACTCGGCGGCAGCAGATGGAATCCAACGATAGCGGACCCCCTCTAGATGACTCCTTTTGGTTAGATACACTTCTAACCTTGGCTTTAGGAGGCAAAAGTGTCCCGCTGTCTTTACCAGGCATCCGCACTTGCAGTGAAACCGGCGGGTGAGGAATCAGCTCCTATACAGCACCGGATCAAATCTCAGCTGTATTCACGCGTGGTGTCGCCTACTGAAGTCACTGGACCCGCGTCCACAGATGTAGTTGTCCGTAAGGGGATGAATGCAGGCAGGGATGGATATGGCAATCAATACAGGCTCAAATTTTGTCCATCATAAACTCCTACGCGTTTCGTAAAATCAATACTTCATCAGGGATCCCTAATGGCATAGGTAACAGGTCATGAAATAAATGATCCAGACATAAAAGTAACATTAAGGAAGAGGAGTCCCTGCTCTGAGGAGCTTACAATCTAATTGGTAGGTAGGGAGAGCGTACAGAGACAGTAGGATTTGATCAGAAGCCAGGAAAGGGATTTCAGGAGGGGAGACGCAGAATCAGAGTTTAAAGAGTAGAGTGATTCTGGCAGCAGCATTTAGGATAGATTGTAGGGGAGACAGGTGAGAGGCAGGAAGGCCGGACAGCAGGAGGTTACAGTAATCTAGACGGGAGAGAATGAGGGCCTGAATCTGAGTTTTAACAATCGAGCAACAGAGGAACGGGCGTATCTTTGTGATATTGCGGAGAAAGAAAAAAAAAAGCGACGGGTTATAGAAACGTTTTGAATGAGAGAGGAGTTGAGTGTGACCCCTAAGCAGCGTGCTTGGGCTACTGGATGCATAATTGTACTTCCAACAGTAATGTGGAAGGAGGTAGTAGGGCCAGGTTTGGGAGGAAGTATGAGAAACTCTGTTTTTGCTGAGTTTAAGGCGACGGGGGGCCATCTAGGATGAGATAACAGAAAGACATTCAGAAACTTTGGTTTGTACAACAGGTGTAAGGTCAGGGGTTGAAAAGTAAATGTGTGTGTCATCAGCATAGAGGTGATATTTAAACCCAAGAGATGTTATTAGGTAACCTAGAGAGTGAATACAGAGAAAAGAGAAGAGGTCCCAGGACAGAGGCCTGGGGTACCCCCACAGACAGATCAGTAAATAAGGAGGTGTTAGTAGAAGAGACACTGAAAGTACGATGGGAGAGGTAGGATGAGATCCAGGATAGAGCTTTGTTCCAAATACCAAGAGTATGGAGAATGTGAAGGAGAAGAGGGTGGTCCATGGTGGCAAATACTGCAGAGAGGTTGAGTAATATGAGCAGAGTGTAATGACCTCTGTCTTTAGCAGCATGGAGGTCATTAGTTATTTTAGCGAGGGCTGTCTCCGTTGAGTAAGCAGTGCAGAAGCCAGATTGTAGAGGGTCAAGGAGAGAATGGGTGTTGAGAAAATGGAGCAAGCGAGAGAATACAAGACGTTCAAGAGGTTTTAGAGGCAACAGGCAGGAGGGAGACAGGTCGATAGTTAGAAAGACATGGAGGGACAACTTGCTGTTTTTGAGTAATGGTATAACTGTTGCATGTTTGAAGGAGAATGGAAAGGTATCAGAGTAGAGGGAGGAGTTAAAAATGTGTGAGCGTAGGGATTATAGTAGGACCAAGAGATTTTAGGAGATGGGAAGGAATGGGGTCAAGAGAGCATGTAGTAGAGGAAGAGGAGATCTACAGTGGCACATCCTCCTCTGAGACAGTGGAAAGAGTCAAGGAAAGCAGGAAGAGTTAGGAAGCTGGTGTAGGATGGAAGGAGGAAACAGAGGATGTTCTGATGTATGGATTCCACCTTTTCCTTAAAATAATCAGCAAAGTCCTGTGGTGAGATGAAGGAAGTGTCAGTGTGGGTTAGACTTGTGCGTGTTGATTAATGAAGAAAAGTAGGTTTGTTCAGCTTGAGAGGGGGCAGAGCTGAAACAAGATAGCATACATTTGTAATGAAGGAAGTCTGCGAGAGTATGAAAATTTCCTCCAAAAGGCGTTCAGAGGAATGAGAGGAGGAACGTAGCATGCTCGTGGCAATTTGTGTGTTTAGAAGTTATCTGACCTCATCTTTACAAAAGTCCCGTTATTTATTTTTTGGAGGCCATAAAAAATGTAGTTTTAAGGGCTGTGGAGAAAGCGTTATTTTTTTAATATTAAACTAATGTTCCGATCCAGCAATATATAGAAGACGGAGAAGCCGTTGTCTGCTATCTGTAAGGCCCAAGGTCATTTGGCGATAAGCCCAGGAAAGCTAGTTGGCTAAGCGCCCGGGATCTGAAATTATTTTTTAGTCGATTGGAATAATGCTGAGTGTTTTTGAAAGTATGAAAGTATAAAAAAGCTGGCAGTGTGCTCAGCACTGTACAAAGAGATTATATTACAAGAAATTAGTGTGAAGCCCTATACAAAATCATTTGTCTATTAACTGAATGCGATGTATTTTATAACTTTTAACCATTTATTTTTTCCAAAGGTGTCCCATTTTAGTATAAGCAGTAGTTATTGTCAAAATGGCTGTGTAATATATAATTCTAATTCTGCTGCAGATCAAGCAACCAACATCCTAGTTGCTAATTTATTTGTCAATTGTTTTGCCATGAAATGGTACATTGGGAGACGCCTCTCATTTTTTGGGTGTGTCCTGAGCATAGGGTTCAATACAGGGGATACATAGCTGCAAAAGCAGTTGCATAAGTAAGCAGGGTACACATTATATACAGGGCATTTCAAATTTTTAGCAGAATAGTTACAGTGGAGGGTTTGGGTGAAAGCCAGATTGGAATTGGCTAGGGAAATTTGTCTTGGCTATTGGGAGTGAACACATTTTTCCATGACTTTGGATAGGATTGGGAGAAGAGAAATTGGCCTTTAGTTTGAGAGAGTGTTTTTGTCCCCACTTTTGATGATTGGGACAACTCTAGCAGTTTTCCAGGTCTTAGGGATATGGCCTGCAGACAGGATAGAGTTGACTATGGAAGCAATTGGTTTGGCACAGGCTGGGGCACCAAGTCTTAGGAACCTAGATTGTAGTAAGTCAGGTCTGCATGGGCTGCTTAGTTTTAAATTTGAGCAGCGCCAATAGGGGATACCTCTGTCTATATGCAGATGCTAAGACAGTAGTAAACACATTGGTACAAGAATCACCTGCAGGGAGAGGGGGGAGCACGACTGGCCAGCACCTGCAGGGAGAGGGGGGGACAGCACGGCTGGCCAGCACCTGCAGGGAGAGGGGGGGACAGCACGGCTGGCCAGCACCTGCAGGGAGAGGGGGGGACAGCACGGCTTGGCCAGCACCTGCCGGGAGAGGGGGGGACAGCACGGCTGGCCAGCGCCTGCAGGGAGAGGGGGGGACAGCATGCTGGCCAGAGCCTGCAGGGAGGTGGGGGGGGGAGACAGCACGGCTGGCCAGCGCCTGCAGGGAGAGGGATGGGGGGGACAGCATGGCTGGCCAGCGCCTGCGGGAGAGGGGGGGGACAGCATGGCTTGCCAGCACCCGCAGGGAGAGGGAGTTGGGTGGAGGGAAGCACAGCTGGCCACGACCCAGGAGAGGGAGGGAGTGGGTGGAGGGAAAGCACAGCTGGCCAGCGACCGCAGGGAGAGGGGGGGGAGCACAGTGGCCAGCGCCTGCAGGGAGAGAGGGACAGAAAGGCTGCCAGCACACTGCAGGAGAGGGGGGACAGCACGGCTGGCAGCACCGGCAGGGAGAGGGGGGACGCACGGTGGCCAGCACCTGCAGGAGAGGGGGGGAGCACAGCTGACAGCGCCTGCAGGGAGAGGAGTTGGGTGGAGGGAAGCACAGCTGGCCAGCGACCGCAGGGAGAGGGAGTTGGGTGGAGGGAAGCACAGCTGGCCAGCGACCGCAGGGAGAGGGGGGGAGCACAGCTGGCCAGCGCCTGCAGGGAGAGGGAGTTGGGGGGGAGGGAAGCACAGCTGGCCAGTGCCTGCAGGGAGAGGGGGGGAGCACGTCTGGCCAGTACCTGCAGGGTGAGGAGGGGGTGGCGGAGCACGGCTGGCCAGTACCTGCAGGGAGAGGGGGGGGGAGCACAGCTGGCTGTGACGATAGCTTGTGACAGGCTATTAATATTACACAAATAACTGGGTTTGAACTGAACGAGGCTTAGATATAACAAATTGTATTTATTCCTTAGGATAGGTGAACACACGATATAGTACAGTAACAGACAAGAAGTACACTTACTTTGGGGTTGGGGAATGAGAAGTATTAAGTAGCATTTCTCCAGCAATCAGGTAACAATTCAGATGATATCAGAAAACAAAGGATATAGGGTGGACAACAGTTTATAAACCTTTTGTCCCTCTATCCTTAACATTAAGTACCTGTGATTGGCTTTCAATTAACTCCAGCCACTCTTTAACGTGGGAACACATTTTGACACATGCCCCCCAGCTAGTTGGCACAGGCGCAGTAGAGCTCTGGGGTCTCATTTCTGTAGCCCCACATTTGCATCTGGAATGCCAGCCAGTCTACCCATTTGTATTTCTGGCAGGAAAACCTTTGTTGGAAGGTGTTAAATGGGACACTTAAAGACTGCTCTGGTTTGAGCCTTCTCCGCCCTCAGGTAAACAGTGAGGGTGACAAAACCCTTTGAACAATACTTAAGTCCTAGACCTTGGGTCGCCTCTAGGGCCATCTGCTACCCTGGTATGCAAAGGAATTTCCTCTGGGTCTTGTCCATACCTTGGGACACAGTATTAAAGATAAAACATAAACGTATTAAAATATCCGGTTCCGTTGGGTCCAGCAGATCCAAACTTCCCAGTTCTCAATGCCGGAACAGGGACACTATATGGTCCAAATAGCGACGTGCTACGACCTTCGGAACCGGAGTTACACAAATACACCTTAAATCGTTTAATATTTGAATACAAAAATCTCCGCTTTTCACTAAATCCCCATTGAAAACAACGGGCTTCGCCGCCATAGACTCTCAATGGCAAACCGCCGCCGTTGGCGGCTATGGGAGTCCGCCGCCATAGACTTTCAACAGGGCTGCGCCGCCGTTGAAGTCAATGGGGTTTCTCCGCCATAGCCGGTCAATGGAAATTGGCCGCCATTGAAGTTTATGGGAAAAATCCCGAACTTTCAAGGGGGTCCATACTCCGTCGGGTTGGTCCAGGAAGGTCAAGGATGGTTCTGCAGCGATGCCGGAGCAGTGACTACAGATACCCCAAACCTTGATCCTCTGGGCCCTCCAGAACCGGAGCTATGGATTCCTAAAATTCAGCGTTTCACACTTAGTCGTTTTCGCGAGCTGTTTCTGTCGCCGTCATTGGAGTCTATGGCGCGACCCGCTCTTCTTGGTTCGACCCTTATCGGGGGTCTAGGGTTCGGGGACCCGGTTGTGGTCGAGTGGGGGGAGGTCTAGGAACTAGGGGCAAAAAGAATTTTATTTCTATGTGCTGTAGAACTGTTTATTCCCACGCCACTTGTCGTTGAACTTGACTTGTAAGTGATCAAAGCTCTCTTTTAGAAATTGTATCCGCTTTGCGGTTTTGCGGTCTGGACGGCAGCCAACTCGTTCTCCGAAAGCTCCGTCGAGGAATCTCCATTGAAGTCAATGGGCCCATTGACTTACAATGGGAAACCGCCGCTCTCCCTCTTGGACGCCACCTGCTGGTCTTCACAGGAAACAGGACTAAAACAGCAAGATTCTCCATTAGAATGCACTGAGCCCTAATGGCGGCCTATGGGGACCTGCAAAATGGTGCCTGAAAAGGCGGGAAAATTACACAAAGAGCTATAATCATTAAAGGACTATTAACCCTTGTACGCCCGGATGACTCCTAGTGTGTGTGTGATGCAGACACTGGTATAACAAGATATCACAGTAAGGCATGGGGACAGGGGAAAATACATTTACATGTTATAACAAGGGTTACATCACATTTCTGGACCTCAGCCCAGTTAACCCCTTGTCTCCCTGGTGAGGTCAGGGGATGGCCAAATGGGGTGCAACCCCTTTAATCCCGGGCCACCCCCTTTCAACCTCTACACTGGCCAGTACCTGCAGGGTGAGGAGGGGGTGGGGGAGCACGGCCAGCCAGTACCTGCATGGTGAGGAGGGGGTGGGGGCGCATAGCTTGCCGTCGCCTGCAGGTGGACCTCTGAACACTTAGATGTAACTGTATTACGCTATGTACTCTGTGGGTAATACCGGTTTGGAGAGTACTACCTCAAGTCAGCGGAAAGCCGGTTCGGAGAATTCCAGACACTGCCTATATTTATTCTAGCAATTGCCAGCTTTCTGAAGGGACTTTCGGAGATCCTCATAACCTTCTGTATCTGGGACTGGTTTTCAGTCCATTTCTTTGCACATGGGGTACTTTGATTTTTTTATTTGTCTATGTACAAAGGACTTGTTCTAGGTCCCTGGGCTGCCATCTCTGTCACGGTAACTTATGACAAGTTATAATATACACCAAATACCTGGGTTGAACTGAACACGACTTAGATATGATAAAATATCATTTATTCCTTGAAGAAGGTGAACACACAAGATATACAAATAACAGGCAAAATATAGACACTTACTTAAAGGGTTTGGACAAGAAAGCCATCAGGATACAGGATGGGCCATTTCTTCCTTAATACAGGTTCAGATGTAGACATCACGAAAATACACGAAGACCATGGGTAGAGGCTGAGCCTTGATTATATACAATCTCAGTCCTATCTCTTAACCTTGGGGCGCTGGCCTGTCTAGCAGATTCCTTTGTAGTTAGGAACTGCCTTATCTGCAAGTGTGAATTATGACACTTACAGACCACTCAGGCCCTTTGTTCCTCCGCCCTAGTGTATACAATCAGGGCGCACAGCCTTTGATCAGAGGGTTTATGGCAGACAACTGGTCTGCCATCCTGCCTATTAACATAGCAGATGGGTTATTAGTTTTCATACTAGACCCAAAATACAAATCATTCTTTAATATCTTCACATATTGAAAGGTTCCGTTCTGTTGGGCCCAGTGGGCTGAAACCTGTCAGTTTTTTTATGCCGACAGTGACTCTCCATTGTGGCCAAGTTTCAGCTCTCTGCGACCCCCAGAACCGGAGATACATAAATGCAGTTTAAAACACTTTTTTTGATACAGGATTCTTCGCTTTAAAAATGAATCTCGGTCTTTCACTCTTTTCCCATTGACATCAATGGGCTCCGCTCCCATAGGCTTTAATGGAGCAACTCCACCGTTGAAGTCAATGGGGCCCGCCGCTATAGTCTTTCAATGGGGTAACTCCGCCATTGAGGTCTATGGGAAAACACACAATTCTTTACAGTTGCCCACACTCCGTCTGGTTGGTCAGAGAGGGTTGGGAATGGCCATGTATTCATGCCGGAACCGTGGCTGCATGCGACCCAAATCCCAGCCCTCTGGTCCTCCCAGAACCGGAGATATGGACTTACACATTTGCATTTTTGGACTTAGCCGTTTTAACGCCACGTGGCTTTTCCCCATTGGAATCAATGGCCGGCGCCGCCATAGACAATGCATGGGCCAGCGCCGCCATTGGATTCAATGGGGCCTCCGCTCCGCCATTGGAGTCAATGGCGCGACCCTCTTTCATGAGTACAACCCTTTACGGGGGTCCCTCACTCCCGGACCCGATGGGGGTCGTGTGTGGAGGTTCCTAGGGGCTAGGGGCAAAAATAATTTTTGCCCTAGAACCTAAGATTCCCACGCCAATTGTCGTTGAACTTGAACCAAGTGATAAAGCTCTTTTAAAAAACAAAGTATCTGCTTCTGCGGTTTTGCGGTTTGGATGGCTGCCAACCTGTTCCTGGAGATCGGCGTCGAGGAATCCCCATTGAAGTCAATGGCCCCATTGACTTACAATGAGAAACAGCCGCTCCTCCTCTCGGACGCCACCTGCTGGTCTTCGAGGGAAACAGGTCCAAAACCGCTAGATCCGCCATTGAAATGAATGGAGCTGCAATGGCGGCCTATGGGACTCTGCAAAATGGTGCCTGAAAAGGCAGGACCATTGAACAAAGGGCTATAATCACTTTCTAACTATTAACCCTTGTCCTCCCGGATGGATCCCAGTGTGTGTGTGGTGCAGACGCTGTCTAGGTGATGTGACAGAAACCAGGGGATGGTAATAAATTCCATATATAGGGCTCCCAGGATACTGAACAGTTTCTATCCTGTCTGGCCTGGGAGTGCAGCCTTATAATACATGCACTCCATCCCACAGTTTTGGGCAAGCGCTGGAACTGAGGGATTTCTGTCACCTGTCATGCTAATTAGAAATCAGGTATGTAAGACTGATTTCCTGTTTGCTCTTGTGTCTTCTCCAGAGCCTGGAAGGCTGCTGAACACAGTGGGGAGAAGCCCCTTCCCCACACAGGTTCAATTGTTCTATTCATTTGGCTAACTCTGCAAAAGTACCTTGTTTTGTTGTTGGAAAGTGGAAAAGCCACTTCCACCCTGAGTTAGGGAAATCTAAGTTAAGTTATCGCTCAGGTGAGCAGCTTTTGTTTTGATGTGTTTTGTTGTATGCACTGTGGCAGTCTCAGTGCCTGGGACTGAATAAACCAGGCACAGCCTGTTTAAAGGAACAGTACGTGACGCCTCCTCATTTAACCTACCAACCCCAAAAGACGTGTTCACCCGGACAAGCAGCGGAGCCCCGGAGTAAGCTGTTTGTCACATATGGTGGAGAATGCGGGCAGAACACTAAAAGGTCTGGGGGTTAAAGAACTTTAAAAAAAAAAAAAAAAAAAAAAAAATTTTCTCTCTCTCCAAACAAGATGGAAGACGTGGTGAGTGCGCTGGTACGCAATGTCGCTGTCCAGAAAGACGAGAATGAAGCCCAGCAACAGGCGAGTGAAACCCAGCGACAGCTGTTAATAAACCAGCAAGAGACTAATGCAATCCTGCAACAGGCGAATGCAAACCAGCAAGAGACAAACCGCTTGCTGAGAGAGGAGCAACAGCGGTTCGCTCAGGGCTTACAGCAGGAACTCGAGATCCTGAGGGGGACTATCAGTAACCTTCCACTGGCAGCGTCAGCCCTACAAAGTTCCGAAAATGCGGACCAGGGCCAACCACTACCTCAAAGATGGGACCCTTGTTGATGTGAAGCCTATCTTCTCACGTTTGACTCACGCGCAGAGAGAGGGATGGCCAGAGCTGAGTGGCTGGTCTAATCGCACCCTTCCTAAGCGGCGACCCCCAGAAGGCTTACTTTGATCTAGAGCCAGCCGAGCTAACGCTATGCAAATTGAAGTTCGAGATCCTCCGCCCCCCTCGGTAACCACTGCTGTTGCGCCCAAGGTTTCACGCATGGTCCTTCACGAGGATAAAGCCACCCGAAGCCAGATGTATGACCTCATCCACCTCGCCCGGAAGTGGCTACAACCCGATCACTCAGCAAGCCACATCTTGAACGGTTGGTCTGGACCAGTTCTTGAGAAACTTCCCTCTGCCTTACGCCAATTGGGTCATCGTGGAGTGACCCCCACATGCGGATGACTTGTGGCCCTCGTAAAGGTACAATCGCAGCAGAGAGCATCCGCAACCCACAGTCGTGGAGCAACCCCACTACCCAGGTTCCAGGCTCTTCCAGATACGTAAAAGGGTACGGGGTTAAGGGAGCTGAAGAGGCGGCGCGACCTTCACGCAGCACCAGCAACAGTGGTTCGCACACTAAGTGTCAATAGCCAACATGGGAGCCGGAAAGGCTCCTAAGTGGGACAGACTATGTACCTAAATGTGTAAATTGTCATGAGAGGGGCCACACAGCAAAAATCTGCCCACTAAATGATGAGCCCATGCAATGCAACAGCTTGGAACCTTATTCGCTGTTGTCCAATGTATGCGCCCTAGCCCCGAGGACCCCTGAATAACCAATCTGTGGGCATTGTAAAGTTAATGGTAGGAGGTTCGGGCACTTCTGGACTCTGGGAGCATGGTCACTAGTGTCCAATCCTCTTGCCATTAAGAAAGAACAGAGAAACAGTTCACAAGAATGGCAATTTGTTTGTATACATGGGGATAATCGATGATATTCCACTGTTGATGTTTTTTTGAACAGAGTTTTGGTTTCTTTAATTCAAGGGGGGTATTGTACCCAAACTGGCACATGAGTGTTTAATAGGGACCACTTTCCCCATTTTCTAAAAATGTGGTCCCCCGCTCAGAATACGCCCAGAGTTCAATGCGGACCATAACGAAGTATTAGAAGAAATAAATCTTCCGTTTCAAAATGGAGGTTGACAGGGCCCAATAAGAGGGGGAAAGGAGAGTGCTGTAAAATTCCCTTCTTCCCCATCACTACTTTGGTAGGGAATACCCAAATCAGGATGTTGATCAGACACTACCACCCCAGAACCGGATAAGACCCTCGCTGACCTAGAGGTCAGTCCTGGGAGTTTTAAGAAGGACCCAGTGGAGGACCCCACATTAGAGTGGAGTCAAGGGGAAATATACGGGACCTGAATAGTACTCTGGCCACCAGATAGGATCGCTTGCTTACCCCTACTTCGGTAGAAACGACCTAGTATATCGGGTTGATAAAAAAAATCATTACAACTTGTACCTCAACAAGGGAACGGACATTCCGTAATTAGTGTTACACCTCGCACATATTGCATCCATTGGGGGAACACCTAGGGGTGGAAAAGACAAAAGAAAAGGTCCGAACTTCTATGGCCTGGGGTTCTGGCAGAAAAATTACGAATTATTGTTCCTCATGCCCAGCATGTAGATCAACCGCCCCTTTCAAAGGCTACCGCAGCCCATTGGTACCCCTTCCCATAATAGAGGTACCATTTGACCGGATTGCTATGGATCTAGTAGGACCCTAATAAAGTCTGTAGGGGACATCAGCATATTTGGTAATATTAGATTTGCCACCCGATATCCGGAGGCAGTTCCCCTACGTAGCCCTCTGCCAAAAACATAGCAAAAGAGTTAGTAGTTCTGTTTTCCCGGGTTGAACCTAAAGAGATTCTATCTGACCAGGGAACACCGTTATGTCCCAAGTAACAAAAGAGTTATTATAACTCCTAAAAATCAAGCATCTCAGAACCTCAGTCTATCATCCACCAGATGGTTAGTGGAAAGGTTCAATAAAACCTTAAAGAGCATGTTACGGCGGTGCGGTCGATAAAGATGGGAAAAAACTGGGATGTTTGTTACTACTTACTGTTTATTGCCATTTAGGAAGTTCCCCAATCACCACAGCTTCTCCCCGTTTGAACTAGTTGTATGGCCGACACCCAAGGGGCTTACTGGATATAGCCAAAAGACTTGGGAACAGAGGTTACCCCTTACAAAGTTTAAAGAGCATGTTGCCCAGATGCAGGACCGCATTGCTGCAGTCCTACCCATAGTGAGGGACACATGGAGAAAGCTCAAGAAGCACAGAGGAATACTTATAATAGGGTGCTAGGGTCAGAATTTTTTTTCCAGGATAGGGTACTAGTTCTGTTCCCACCGGTGCAGTAAATTCCTTGCTAAATGGCATGGGCCATATGAGGTCTTGGAAAGAGTGGGAGAAGTTAAATTATAAGGTAAGACAGCCAGGTAGGAGGAAACCCTGAGCAAATTTACCATATAAACCTACTCAAGCCCTGGAAAGATAGAGAAGTCTTGTCAACCCTGTACCCAGGTCCGTCAGAGAGTCAAGAAACTGACCCAGAGGTTAGCATAGCTGAAACCCTGTCCGTTCATCAGAACAAGAGGTTCAGAATTTAGTGAGCAGAAACAAAGAATCTTCTCTACACACCAGGTAGAACTAGCGTAATTGAACATGACCTAGTCTCTGACCGGTGTCCGAGTTAACCTTAAAACCTAACCGAATCCCAGAGGCCAAAAGAGGCTATAAGTTTAGAGGTTAAAAAAATGTCTAAACTAGGCGTAATTTGAGGAATCCCAAGTGGTGGAACAGCCCTATAGTCTTATCCCAAAGCCAGATGGTACAACAAGGTTTGTAACTGACTACCGAAACTAACCGGTGCAAAATTTGATACTTACCCTATGCCCGGGTAGATGAACTTGTAGAGAGACTGCAAAGCCCGAATCTCACAACCTAGACCTAACAAAAGGGTACTGGCAGGTTTCCCCTCACAGAAAGGCAAAAGAAAAGACAGCCTTCTCAACCCCAGACGGCCTCTTTCAGTATAGGGTGCTTCCTTTTGGCTACATGGAGCTCCGCCACATTCCAAAGAATGATGGATAAAATTTTTAAAACCACATGACTCGGTATGCTGCTGCCTACCTGATGATGTGGTAATCCATAGTGAAGATTGGCAATCCCACCTTCCAAAGGTCCAAGCTGTGCTCGACGCAGTTCGGTCTGCTGGACTAACTGCTAAACCCCGCTAAATGCACCATTGGTCTGGAGGAGGCCAAGTATCTGGGTGTTTCTATTGGCAGAGGTTTCTCAACCCCAACACTCAAAGTGGAGGCGATACAACGGTTGGCCAAGGCCAATTACAAAAAAAAAACAAGTAAGGACCTTTTTGGGTTAATTGGGTACTATAGAAGGTTATTCCCAATTTTGCGACTAAGGCAACCCACTAAACCGACCTCACAAAAGCAAGAGGACCGCTTATGTAAAGTGGTCCCGAAAACCGAACAGGCCTTAGAAGCCTGAAAGAAGCTCTCTGTGCCCAACCAGTGTTGGTCACACCTGACTTCTCCAAAGATTGTAGTCCAAAACCGACGCATCTGAGGTAGGGTGCTGGGGGCGGTACTCTCCCAGGAGTCTCAAGGTGAGGAACACCCCATCCTTATTTAAGTAGGAAACTAAATCCCCAGGAGAAAAATTACTCCATAGTAGAGAAGAGGTCTCGCAATAAAGTGGGCTGTAGAGACGCTCAAATACTACTGTTGGGGGAAAATTCCGGTTGGTCACAGATCATGCACCCCTTAACGGATTGTGTCAAAAACAGGAAAAGAATGCTAGAGTGACCAGGTGTTCCTAAGCCATACAACCTTTAAATTTTCTGTGGAACACAGGTCAGGGCACAAACATGGCAATGCGACGGGTTGTCAAGGATGCACTCCCTAATACCATGGTCGCTCATCCCTCAGGGTCTGAGCTGGGGGGGAGGATATGTGACAGAAACCAGGGATGGTAATAAATTCCATATATAGGGCTCCCGTATACTGAAACAGTTTCTATCCTGTCTGGCCTGGGAGTGCAGCCTTATAATACATGCACTCCTCCCACAGTTTTGGGCAAGCTCTGGAATGAGGGATTTCTGTCACCTGTCATGCTAATTAGAAATCAGGTATTAAGACTGATTTCCTGTTTTGCTTTGTCTTCTCCAGAGCCTGGAAGGCTGCTGAACACAGTGGGGAGAGCCCCTTCCCCACACAGGTTCAATTGTTCTATTCATTTGCTAACTCTGCAAAGTACCTTGTTTTGTTGTTGGAAAGTGGAAAAGCACTTCCACCTGAGTTAGGAAATCTAAGTTAAGTTATCGCTCAGGTGAGCAGCTTTTGTTTTGATGTGTTTTGTTGTATGCACTGTGCAGTCTCAGTTGCCTGGACTGATAAACCAGGCACAGCCTGTTAAAGGAACAGTACGTGACGCCTCCTCATTTAACCTACCCCAAAGAACCGTGTTTCTACAGTCCCGGACAAACGGCGGAGCCCCGAGTAACTGTTTGTCACAGTGATCATACCTTATAATAGGGAACACACATTATTTTCATGTTGCAGCAAGGAAAAAACCACATCCCTGGACCGCAGTCCAGTTAACCCCTTGCCTCCCTGGTGGGTCAGGGGGTGGCCATATGGGGTGTAACCCCTTTAATACCGGCCAATACCCCTCTCCCTCTACACCTCCCCTTCTAATATGTGACCTGTGGCCCACTGGCCCTCACGGTATTGGTCACTGACGTCACCATTAATGAATTCAGTCTCAGAGGATAGTCCTGACGTGAAAGTCCTCAGCATTGCTGTTTTCACTACCCTTCTTATGTGGATAGTGAACTCAAATTCTTGCAGGGCCAAGCTCCACCTTAGCAACTTGCACTTCTCCCTGATGCCCTCTGTAGCCAACTCAGGGGGTTGTGGTCTGTGAGACCGTGAAAGCCCTCCCATACACATACGGTTGAAGCTTTCTGAGTGCCCACACAATGGCCAAGCCTCTCCTTCTCATGGTGGCATATGCCACATCCCTGGGAGCAGTTTTCAGATGAGGTACACCACGGTGTGCTCTCTCGGCCATCTTCCCCCATCTGGCCCCAATGCCAAAGTCCGAGGCATCAGTCTGTATAAGAATGTTTGGTATAGTCCGGGGGACCATTAGAGGGCCCCAGCAAGTGCAGTTTTCAACGCCTGAAATGCGTTTCGCAGGCAGAGTCCAGGTAATAAGCACAGCAGTTGCTCCTAGTCCGATCAGTCAGGGTTTGGCCACGGCACTGTACTGTGGGACAAATTCCTATAGTACCCTGCGGTGCCAAAAATGCCGTGATCTGTTTCTGTTTTTTGGAACAGGCCACTGAACTATGGCTTCTACCTTGGCGGCTCTGGTTTGAGGTGCCCTCCCCCCACCCTGTGCCCTAAGTACAGGACCCTCTGCCATCCCTACCATACACTTGGTAGGCTTCAAGGTAAGCCCAGCTTCCCTAATCCTAGCTAACACCGCAGCTACATTGTAGGGAGAAAGGGGTGGCCCGGTATTAAAGGGGTTGCACCCCATATGGCCATCCCCTGACCTCACCAGAGAGACAATGGTTAACTGGACTGCGGTCCAGGGTGAGGTTTGCACCTTGAAAATGTATGTTCCCCTGTTCCCATGTTTCATTATAAGCTGTATTTTAATGTTTTAAAGTGCATTTCTGTATCTCCAGTTCTGGAGGTCGCAGAGAGTTCATATCTGCCATATTGTGAGTCACTGTAGGCATTAAAAACTGCAAAGGTCAACCCACTGAGCCCACCAGAATGGAACTTATTAATATGTGTAGATATTAAGTGTATATGTATTTTATTTTGGATCTGTCCTGAAAATGCAGACGCCATTTTAGTGTTAATAGGGTCAGGGTCTCAGAGCGGCTTAGCCTAAGCACGGTGATCAAAGTTAACTGCCTTGATTGTTACCCAATGTCTAGGGATTAAGTATTAATCAATCAACAAACTCTGCCAGTCTAATTGTTACCTGAGGGCATTGGTTAGTCTGTTAATCTGTGTCTCCACATTAGAGAGTGGATACAGATAATTGTTCACCAATAGGCTGTGTTCAATGTTAAATAGGGTTGCACCGGTATATAAACTGTGTCAACCCTACAGTTTTTAGTTGTGCTTCTGATACCATCTTGAATGTCACTGGATTGCTGGAGTTGTGCTTCTGATTCCATCTTGAATGTCACTGGACTGCTGGGAATTGCTATTGGATACTTCTCCTCCCCCAACCCTAAGTAATGTTATCTTTCTTTCTGTTAATTGTACTATATTGATGTGTTCATCTTATTTAAGGAATAAATTATATTTTTTTATATCTAAGCCTCGTTCAGTTCAAACCCAGATATTTGGTGTTCATTATATCTTGTCATAAGCTCCCGTGAAAATCTCATAATTAACTGTGGCAGCGGTGGATCTGAACTGAACCTGTATTACAGTGTACGGTAATTACCCTATATATAGTGGGAACTCAGGGAATTGCGAGTTCCTGGACTAAAGATTTGAACACACAGTGTGCAACAGTTAACACAAGTTGTAACACCACCTCACTGCTGCGACTGAACCATGAGCGAGGCTGAAGCTCATCCAACATGAGACCACCCGAGCTCAGCTGAAGGCACAAGTGCCGTGAATATGGACTGCCCTATGAGAACCAGAGGTCGCAGACATGGTTGACGCAATCGGTACTATGAAGCCCGCTTGCAGCCCTCAGGATACGGCTCAGCTTGCCCTTATACAGCCACCCGGAGATCAGGGAAGGAACCCAGTGCCGGGCGGCGGAATCCCGGGGAACGAGTGCACCTCCCTGGAGCAGTGCACAGAGGGGTACTGGTTGTCTGCGGCTAACAGTCCGTTCACCCCTGAAATGTTGGCACTAATTACTGCATGGGGAGACAGAGGGACACCGGAGGAGCGCTGCAGTTTATCACTATGGCAGTGAACACACCCTTATTGCCCCCTGTCCAACCCAACCAAGATGAACTCAACTGACCAGCACATTCCACCAAGTTCGTGGAAGGCACTGACCAGTTGACAGTTTTCTTAAAGAACTTTGAAACGCAGTGCCGGCCGGTACAAATTGCTTCCCCAGCATAGGGTTGCACGTTTGGACCCTTACTGTCCGGCTTGGCTAAGCAGACAATGATGGCGCTTCCAGATGAGTAAGCTGATGACGACGAACACCTGAAAGAACTGTTATTGTTTCAGTACGGTTTTACCACCCCTGAAGCCTACCGGGTAAATTCCGGCAGGAGGAGAGCAGCCACAGGAGTCCTGTTACCTACGTGACCCGCATGGCTTTATACGGGACCACGCTGGGTGGAGGGCTATGAGCCACGGACTTACCAACGCCTGCTACCTCATCTTTCAGGAGCAGCTCGCTGCAGCAGTGCCGCCGGTGAGGGCTTGGGGTGTACACAAAAAGCCCAGAACTTACGGAGGCGGCGAGGCTTGCAATGACTATGGTGGCCAGCCGAGCCCTGATACCCGCCAAAGCAGACCAAGGCGGCGGTGGCGGCGCACCGGTCAGAAAGTCTGCCAATACCCACAATGGACTCAGAGGCCCGCCTGCGGCAGCAGTCCACCGAAACGGGGAGCTCCGGCACGAGCGGCGTGCTACAACTCAACCGCCCTGGTCACATCAAACCAGATGCCCGGAACCCCTGCTTTCCGCGGACCCATCAGGGGCAACGCACCCCAGCTGCGAAGCCTGACCCGGTGCGTGAGCTTCCACCAAAGACACCGGACCGGTCATGGAACAACTCCCAGCAGGCGTCCCATGCCACACCTTCCCGGTTTCATCGGTGCCTACAGCCAGGAGCGAGGACATCTCAGAGCGCCCTGCAGCAGACGGACCCGGACAGACATCTCCCCCCGTCACATCGGTGACCCAAGCAGTCGGCTTGTGGTTCAGGAGCTGCAGTGACCCTGGTCCGCCCTGATATGGTCCGGCCAGAAGAATTGATCCCGCCCTGGGATACAGATCACTGTGGCCGACGGAGAGCCCTTTCCTGCAGTGCCAGAATCTTTTGTTGGATTGGGGAGGGCCAGGGTGTCGGGAGGTGGGGGTTTTACCCGATTTGGATGCCGATGTTCTCTGGCAATGATCTGGGACCGATGACCTGCACCTATGACCGAGTGCCCAAACCCCTGCAGTGTGGCAGCGGTTACCTGGAGCCAGACAGCGGCAATGCGCGGCGCCAGTCCCCCAGCCTTTGTGACCAACGTTAGCGGAGGGCGCTGAGGAGCCCGGGAAGGTAAGCCAGGATCAGTTGCAACCACAACTGACTTACTGTTTCCCCTCACCCTTCCCCATTCCCCTGACAATGACATGACTGGGGGGTGGCCAGAATTAGGAGCCCAGTTTAGGGAGGCAGTGAAGGCAGACCCTACCCTGGCCGGCGTGAGACTTCGGCGTCGAATCTCGGGCAGGGGAGCACTGAGCGCTGCCTATGGCACCGGGACTCCTGTATAGAGAAGAAGGGAACCAAGGGATAGGAGGGATTACCGGTAAGCACAGCTAGTAGTTGCCCCAGGGGTACCGACAGCAACTGTTACAGGTAGCTCACTGTGGCAGGCGGCCTGTAGCCGAGGTCAGGGAACATTCCACACGTGTAGTTTCAGGATAAATGAAAACATTCAGTGGCTTTATTTCTCCACAGCACAAACTGGGGTACACTGTCCCTTTAAACAAATAAATCCTGCTCCACGTTGGGAAAAAACTGACTAACACAGCAGACCTATCTAGCAGGCTGGCTGGCTAACCATACCAAACCTTAAGAGTCTTTTAAGCAGTCATGAAAAAACAAATGAAACAAATCTTACTTTGGCTGCATTAAGTAGTGTGTGTTCCGTCTGGCTAGCAGCACATATATCCATGTGTGCTCTGGTCTTAGAGAGCCAGCTACTGCTAGTAATAAGATCCTTATCTACCTTGCTGGCTCTCAGGTGTCAGCTTACTTACTTCCTGACTACCTAACTTCCACCTGAGTTAACCCTTAGAGTGCTGGATGAAGCACTCAGACATATGTCTCCCAGGCTACTGATAGGAGTTGACTTCACTCTGTCACACTCACTCTATCCTTTAGCGGGGACATCAGGGGTCAACAGAACGCGAGCCCAGTTATTACAACGTTACTACTGGTCGGGGCATCTCGAGACGTGGGCAATTTCTGCGCTCTTGTGATGCCTGCCAGCGAGTGGGTAGCGGGCGACGTGTGTGAAGCACCCCTGAACCCCTACGATAATAGGGGAACCCTTCCAAAAGTAGCGATGGATCTTGTTAGGACCCCTTATATTTCTAGCAGGCAGGGAACACGTGGAGCAGGTGGAGATAGGGGCACAGTTGAGTGCTAGCAGAAGGGAAAGCCATGAACATGCTAGCTAAGTATGGGCCCTCTCACTGACATGCCAGACCACACATCTCACAAAACACCCAGTGCACACAGGGGATCTGCAGCCTCTGATAGCATGCTTATAGAGTTCAGATGAGGTCAAGACCAGTATGGAAAGGGAGATAGAGAATGCGGACCCCAGGGTAATTACTCCGTCCCAGAGTCTTTGGGCAAGCCCGGTATTCCTAGTCCTAAGAAGACAAGACCACCCGGTTTTGTGTGACTACCGCTTTGCTCAACAGCTGGTACGGTGTCAGATGCCTACCCCATGCCCCGCATGGTGAGTACTGGATGAACTCTCGGGGCAAGGTATCTGACCACCATGGATTTGAGCAAAGGCTATTGGCAATCCACTGACCTGAGGCTAGGGAGAAGTCAGAATCTCACTCCAAGTGGCCTCTAGAGTTTTTTTAGTAGCCATTTGGGATGAAGATGCCCTGGCTACCTTCCAACGCCTGGTCAATAGGTTACTGGGAGGGATGCAGAGCTATGCCAGGCTTACTTAGATGACATTGCTGTCTTTAGTAATTCCTGGGACTCCCATTTAGACATGTAGCTGCGGTGCTAGATAGGATCAGGGAGTCTGGGCTTACCTTGAAACCCACTAAGTGTATGGTAGGCCTGTACTTAGGGCACAGGTGGGTGAGGGCACCTCAAACCAGAGCCAGCCAAGGTAGAAGCCATAGTTCAGTGGCCTGTTCCAAAGACCAAGAAACAGGTCATGGCATTTTTGGGCACCGCAGGTCCTATAGGAAGTTTGGTCCCACAGTACACACGCGCCGTGCCAAACCCCTGCTGATTTGACTAGAAGCAACTGCCTTTGCTTATCACCTGGACTCCTGCCTGTGAAACTGCTTTCCAGCACTGGAAAACTGTGCTTGCTGGGGCCCCCATACGCTGCCCCAGACTATACCAAAATTTCCTCATACAGACGGATGCCTCGGACTAATGGCATTGGGGCTGTGTTCAGCCAAGTGGGGAGACGACGTATAGAGAGCACCCTGTGGTGTACCTCAGCCAAAACTACTTCCCAGAGATGTGCCTATGCCACCATGAGAAAGAGTGCTTGGCCATTGTGTGGGCACTCAAAAAACTCCAGCCCTATGTGTATGGAAGGCGTTTCACGGTCCTCACAGACCAAAACCCCTGAGTTGGCTGCAGAGGGCATCAGGGAGAATGCCAAGTTTGCTAAGGTGGAGCTTGGTGCCTTGCAAGGTGTTTGAGTTAATATTCAGCACAAAAAGGGTAGTGAAAACAGCAATGCTGATGGACTTCACGTCAGGACTATCCCTCTGAGACTGATTTCGTTAAGGGTGCCAGCATTGCCCCACTCCCCGTTAGGGCCTTGGGCCACAGGTCACCTATTAGAAGGGAGGTGTAGAGGGAGAAAGGGGGTGGCCCGGTATAAAGGGGTTGCACCCCCATATGGCCATCCCCTGACCTCACCAGAGAGACAAAGGTTAACTGGACTGCGTTCCAGGGATGAGGTTTGCACCTTGTTGTACCTTGAAAATGTATGTTCCCCTGTTCCCAATGTTCATTTTTAAGGCATGTATATTTAATGTTTTAAAGTGCATTTCTGTATCTCCATGTCTGAGGTCGCAGAGAGTTCATATATGGCCAATATGTGGAGTCACTGTAGGCATTAAAAACTGGCAAAGGTCAACCCACTGACCACCAGAATGGAACTTATTAATATGTGTAGATATTAAGTGTATATTGTATTATTTTGGATCTGTTTCTGAAATGCAGACGGCTGAGTAGCCTAAGTACGGTGATCAAAAGTTAACTGCCTTGATTGTTACCCAATGTCTAGGGATTAAGTATTAATCAATCAACAAACTCTGCCAGTCTATTTGTTACCTGAGGGCATGGGTTAGTCTGTTAGTCTGTGTCTCCACATTAGAGAGTGGATACAGATAATTATTCACCGTGCAGGCGTGTTCAATGTTAAGATTAGGGTTCACAGGTATATAAACTTGTCAACCCTACAGTTTTTATTGTGCTTCTGATACACTTGAATGTCCCTGGATTGCTGGAGTTGTGCTTCTGATTCCATCTTGATGTCACTGGACTTCTGGAGAATTGCTATTGGATACTTCTCCCTCCCCAACCCTAAGTAAGTGTTATCTTCTTGTCGTTTAATTGTACTATATTGATGTGTTTCACCTAATTTAAGGAATAAATTAATTTTTTATTATATCTAAGCCTCGTTCAGTTCAACCCAGATATTTGGTGTTCATTATATCTTGTCATAAGCTACCGTGACTACAAAAAAACGGTGGTCTTGTCCTTCTTAGGAACTAGGACTACCGGACTTGCCCAAGGGCTCTGGGATGAGTAATTACCCTCTAGGGTCAGCATCTCCTCTATCTCCCTCTCTATACTGGTCTTGACCTCTGCTGACACTCTATAAGCGTACTTATGCAGAGGTCCAGGTCCCCTGTGTCCACTGGGTGTTCTGTGAGGTGTGTTTTCCCTGGCTGTCAGTGAAGAGGGCCCTATACTTGCTAAAGCTTTCCCTGTCTTCTCCTTCTGCCTAGCACTTAACTGCTCCCCTATCCACCTGTTCCACAGTGTCCCTGCCTAGCCTCCCCTAGAGATCAGGCAGAGCATTGCTCGCCGACCCTCCGCAGTGGGCTACAAATGCCATTCCTGCTCCCATACTCGGTGTTCTGTTTCCTTTAACATATTATGTGTATATGTCTTATGCCTCTCAGGCTCTACCTGTACAACATAGTTGTACTCATTCCCTTTCGGATAACCGGGTAGGTCCCGACCGGCAGCCATCAGCTTGTTCTCCCGATGAGTTTGAGAACAAGCACCTGCGGTCCTGGGATGATTCTCTGCTACGGCATTCCGGTCATACCATCGCTTTTGCGCTTGGTCTGACGGCCCTGAGTGGTCCTGGCCACCCCCATGTACATCTCTAACCGGTCTTGGAATCTACTACATACTGATCACTGAAGCATCAGCATAGCAGTAGCCCCCTTCCCATCCCTCACGGAATAGGTCCAGAGGTCCACGACCCTGCGGCCATATAGTAGCTCGAAGGGAGAAGTCCTGGAAGATTCCTGCGGTACCTCTCGTAGGCAAACAGCAAGGGCTGTAAATGAATCTCCCAGTCTTTCCCTTCCACCTCTATAAAGGGTCCGAAGCATCTGCTTCAGGGTACCGTTAAACCTCTCAATAACCTGTTGTCTGGGGATGGTAAGGGGTAGTGCGCCGTGCTATACACCGCATGCATCCCAGAGCAATGTACAAAGTTCACCTCATGAACTGTGACCCCTGATCGGTTAGATCTCACCACCAGGGAAACCTACCCTAGAAAAATGTTCAGCAAAGCTGCTGCCACTGTCTTGGCATCTATGGTGCCACCGCTACCCCGCCCTCAGGGTTACCGCGGTGGCAAAATCCACCACCGTGAGGATGTAGCACTTACCTGACCTGCTAGGATCATAAGGGGTCCTATAAGGTCCATCGCTACCTTCTGAAGGGCTCCCGTATTACCAGGTAGTGGATGCAGGGGTGCCTTCACACGGTCGCCGCCCCCCTTAACCTACTCCTGGCAGGTATTCACAGGAGCAGCAGAAAGTGCCCACATCCCGGGATGCCCCCGGCCATAGTAACGCTGGTATAACCGGGCTCGCGTCCGTGTTGACCCCCTGATGTCCCGCTGGCGGAATAAAGTGAGCTTACCCGTAACATTTCTGTAGAAAACTACTACTGTCCTTACCGGTCACCCCTTCCTCTATCCCCCGGATCCCGTTTCTCTATACAGGAGTCCCCGTGCCATAGGCAGTGCTCAGTGGCCCCCTCCTACCTGAGACTCGGTGACGCCAAGTCTAATGCCGGCCGGGTAGGGTCTGTTTTCACTGCCTCCCTAAACTGGGCTACTAATTCTGGCACACCCCAGTCTGTCATTGTCAGTGATGGGTGATGATGGTGGAGGGGAAACATAAGTTGCGCTGTGCTTGCAACTGATCCTGTTTTACCTCCCCGGCGCTCCTTAGCGCCCTCCGCTATCGTTGGTCCCAAAGGCAGGGGGGGGACTGGCGCCGCCGCCATTGCCGCTTGTCTGGCTCCGGGTAACCGCCGCCACCGGCGCGGGGGCCTGGTTACCCGGTCGTAGGGCATGTCATCGGTCCCAGATCATTGCCAAGAAGACCCTCGGCATCCAAACCGGGCAAAACCGCCACCAGTCCCGCACACCCTGTTCCTCACCCCCAATCCAAAAAGATCCTGGCATTTGCAGAAAACGGCTCTCCCGTCTTGCCACAGTAATTTACATCCCAGTCCTGGAGCAATTCCTCTGGCCGTACCATATCAGGTCGGAACGGGTCACTGCACACCTGAAATCCATCAAGCCGCTGCTGCCGGTAACCGACTGTGACCGGGGTGAGGTGTTGCTCCGGCCGTCCCGTCTGCTGTAGGGCTGCGCTGAGATGTCCTCCGCTCCTGGCTGTAGGCACTGAAGAAACCGGCACCGGCGTGGCATGGACGTCCCGATTGTTATTAGTTTCCAGGACGGGGTAGCCAGAAGCACCGTGCTCACTGGGGGCTACCCACTCGCGCAACCATCCGTGCCCACAGTTTTGGGCAAGCGCTGGAACGGAGGGATTTCTGTCACCTGTCATGCTAATTAGAAATCAGGTATGTAAGACTGATTTCCTGTTTGCTCTTGTGTCTTCTCCAGAGCCTGGAAGGCTGCTGACACAAGTGGGGAGAAGCCCTTCCCCACACAGTTCAATTGTTCTATTCATTTGGCTAACTCTGCAAAAGTACCTTGTTTGTTGTTGGAAAGTGGAAAAACCCTTCCACCCTGAGTTAGGGAAATCTAAGTTAAGTTATCGCTCAGGTGAGCAGCTTTTGTTTTGATGTGTTTGTTGTATGCACTGTGGCAGTCTCAGTGCCTGGGACTGAATAACCAGGCACAGCCTGTTTAAAGAACAGTACGTGACGTGACGCCTCCTCATTTAACCTACCCCAAAAGACCGTGTTCTAACAGTCCCGGACAAACGGCGGAGCCCCGGAGTAAGCTGTTTGTCACAGTGATCATACCTTATAATAGGGGAACACACATTTTCATGTTGCAGCAAGGAAAAAACCACATCCCTGGACCGCAGTCCAGTTAACCCCTTGCCTCCCTGGTGAGGTCAGGGGGTGGCCATATGGGGTGTAACCCCTTTAATACCGGGCCAATACCCCTCTCCCTCTACACCTCCCCTTCTTAATAGGTGACCTGTGGCCCACTGGCCCTCACGGGTAGTGGGTCACTGACGTCACCATTAATGAATTCAGTCTCAGAGGGATAGTCCTGACGTGAAAGTCCATCAGCATTGCTGTTTTCACTACCCTTCTTATGCTGGATAGTGAACTCAAATTCTTGCAGGGCCAAGCTCCACCTTAGCAACTTGGCATTCTCCCCTGATGCCCTCTGTAGCCAACTCAGGGGGTTGTGGTCTGTGAGGACCGTGAAAGCCCTCCCATACACATACGGTTGAAGCTTTCTGAGTGCCCACACAATGGCCAAGCACTCCTTCTCAATGGTGGCATATGCCACATCCCTGGGGAGCAGTTTGCAGATGAGGTACACCACGGTGTGCTCTCGGCCATCTTCCCCCATCTGGCCCCAATGCCAAAGTCCGAGGCATCAGTCTGTATAAGAAAATGTTTGGTATAGTCCGGGGGAGCCATTATGAGGGCCCCAGCAAGTGCAGTTTTCAACGCCTGAAATGCCGTTTCGCAGGCAGGAGTCCAGGTAATAAGCACAGGCAGTTGCTTCCTAGTCCGATCAGTCAGGGGTTTGGCCACGGCACTGTACTGTGGGACAAATTTCCTATAGTACCCTGCGGTGCCCAAAAATGCCGTGATCTGTTTCTTGGTTTTTGGAACAGGCCACTGAACTATGGCTTCTACCTTGGCTGGCTCTGGTTTGAGGTGCCCTCCACCCACCCTGTGCCCTAAGTACAGGACCTCTGCCATCCCTACCATACACTTGGTAGGCTTCAAGGTAAGCCCAGCTTCCCTAATCCTAGCTAACACCGCAGCTACATTGTAGAGGGAGAAAGGGGGTGGCCCGGTATTAAAGGGGTTGCACCCCATATGGCCATCCCCTGACCTCACCAGAGAGACAAGGGGTTAACTGGACTGCGGTCCAGGGGTGAGGTTTGCACCTTGAAAATGTATGTTCCCCTGTTCCCATGTTTCATTATAAGCATGTATTTTAATGTTTTAAAGTGCATTTCTGTATCTCCAGTTCTGGAGGTCGCAGAGAGTTCATATCTGGCCAATATGTGGAGTCACTGTAGGCATTAAAAACTGGCAAAGGTCAACCCACTGAGCCCACCAGAATGGAACTTATTAATATGTGTAGATATTAAAGTGTATATGTATTTTATTTTGGATCTGTCCTGAAAATGCAGACGCCATTTGCTAGGTTAATAGGTCATGAAGGGCAGACGGCTGAGTAGCCTAAGCACGGTGATCAAAAGTTAACTGCCTTGATTGTTACCCAATGTCTAGGGATTAAGTATTAATCAATCAACAAACTCTGCCAGTCTAATTGTTACCTGAGGGCATTGGTTAGTCTGTTAATCTGTGTCTCCACATTAGAGAGTGGATACAGATAATTGTTCACCAATAGGCTGTGTTCAATGTTAAGAATAGGGTTGCACCGGTATATAAACTGTGTCAACCCTACAGTTTTTAGTTGTGCTTCTGATACCATCTTGAATGTCACTGGATTGCTGGAGTTGTGCTTCTGATTCCATCTTGAATGTCACTGGACTGCTGGAGAATTGCTATTGGATACTTCTCCATCCCCCAACCCTAAGTAAGTGTTATCTTCTTGTCTGTTAATTGTACTATATTGATGTGTTCATCTTATTTAAGGAATAAATTATATTTTTTTATATCTAAGCCTCGTTCAGTTCAACCCAGATATTTGGTGTTCATTATATCTTGTCATAAGCTACCGTGACAATCTCTATAATTAACTGGTGGCAGCGGTGGGATCTGAACTGAACCTGTATTACAGTGTACGGTAATTACCCTATAATATAGTGGGAACTCGAAGGGAATTGCGAGTTCCTGGGACTAAAGATATTGAACACACAGTAGTGCAACAGTTAACACAAGTTGTAACACCACCTCACTGCTGCGACTGAACCATGAGCGAGGCTGAAGGCTCATCCAACATGAGAACCCGAGCTCAGCTGAAGGACAAGTGCCGTGAATATGGACTGCCCTATGAGAACCAGGAGGTCGCAGACATGGTTGACGCAATCGGTGACTATGAAGCCCGGCTTGCAGCGCCTCAGGATACGGCTCAGCTTGCCCTTATACAGCCACCCGGAGATCAGGGAAGGAACCCAGTGCCGGGGCGGCGGAATCCCGGGGAGGGAACGAGTGCACCTCCCTGGAGCAGTGCAACAGGAGGGGTACTGGTTGCTGCGGCTAACAGTCCGTTCACCCCTGAAATGTTGGCACTAATTACTGCATGGGGAGACAGAGGGACACCGGAGGAGCGGCTGCAGTTTATCACTATGGCAGTGAACAGACCCGCTTATTGCCCCCCTGTCCAACCCAACCAAGATGAACTCAAACTGGACCAGCACAGTCTCACCAAGTTCGTGGAAGGCACTGACCAGGTTGACAGTTTCTTAAAGAACTTTGAAACGCAGTGCCGGCGGTACAAAGTGCTTCCCCAGCATAGGGTTGCACGTTTGGACCCCTTACTGTCCGGCTTGGCTAAGCAGACAATGATGGCGCTTCCAGATGAGTAAGCTGATGACTACGAACACCTGAAAGAACTGTTATTGTTTCAGTACGGTTTTACCCCTGAAGCCTACCGGGGTAAATTCCGGCAGGAGGAGAGGCAGCCACAGGAGTCCTGTTACCTACGTGACCCGCATGGCTTTATACGGGACACGCTGGGTGGAGGGCTATGAGGCACGGACTTACCAACGCCTGCTGGACCTCATCTTTCAGGAGCAGCTCATGCAGCAGTGCCCGCCGGCGGTGAGGGCTTGGGTGTACGACAAAAAGCCCAAGACTTACCAGGAGGCGGCGAGGCTTGCAGATGACTATGTGGCCAGCCGAGCCCTGATGACCGCCAAAGCAGGAGCCAAGGCGGCGGTGGCGGCGGCACCGGTCAGAAAGTCTGCCAATACCCCACAATGGACTCAGAGGCCGCCTGCGGGCAGCAGTCCACCGAAAGCGGGGGAGCTCCGGCACGAGCGCCGGTGCTACAACTGCAACCGCCCTGGTCACATCAGACCAGATTGCCCGGAACCCCTGCGTTCCGGCGGACCCCATCAGGGGCAACGCACCCCAGCTGCGAAGCCGGTAGCCCGCGTGCGGGTAGCTTCCACCAAAGACACCGGACCGGTCATGGAACCAACTCCCAGCGAGGCGTCCCATGCCACACCTGTCCCGGTTTCATCGGTGCCTACAGCCAGGAGCGGAGGACATCTCAGAGCGGACCTGCAGCAGACGGACGGCCGGAGCAGACATCTCACCCCGGTCACAGTCGGTGACCGGCAAGCAGTCGGCTTGCTGGATTCAGGAGCTGCAGTGACCCTGGTCCGCCCTGATATGGTCCGGCCAGAAGAATTGATCCCAGGCCCTGGGATACAGATCACTGTGGCCGACGGAGAGCCACGTTTCCTGCAAGTGGCCAGAATCTTTTTGGATTGGGGGGAGGGCCAGGGTGTGCGGGAGGTGGGGGTTTTACCCGATTTGGATGCCGATGTTCTTCTGGCAATGATCTGGGACCGATGACCTGCACCTATGACCGAGTGCCCAAACCCGCTGCAGTGGCAGCGGTTACCTGGAGCCAGACAGCGGCAATGGCGGCGGCGCCAGTCCCCCAGCCTTTGGGACCAACGTTAGCGGAGGGCGCTGAGGAGCCCGGGAAGGTAAGCCAGGATCAGTTGCAACCACAGACTGACTTACTGTTTCCCCTCACCCTTCCCCATTCCCCTGACAATGACATGACTGGGGGGGTGGCCAGAATTAGGAGCCCAGTTTAGGGAGGCAGTGAAGGCAGACCCTACCCTGGCCGGCGTGAGACTTCGGGCGTCCGAATCTCAGGCAGGGGAGGGCACTGAGCGCTGCCTATGGCACCGGGGACTCCTGTATAGAGAAGAAGGGAACCAAGGGATAGAGGAGGGATTGACCGGTAAGCGACAGCTAGTAGTGCCCCAGGGGTACCGACAGCAACTGTTACAGGTAGCTCACTGTGGCAGGACGGCCTGTAGCCGAGGTCAGGGAACAGTCCACACGTGTAGTTTCAGGATAAATGAAAACATTCAGTGGCTTTATTTCTCCACAGCAACATAACATGCGGGTACACTGTCCCTTTAAACAAATAAATCCTGCTCCACGTTGGGAGAAAAACTGACTAACACAGCAGACCTATCTAGCAGGCTGGCTGGCTAAACCATAACCAAACCTTAAGAGTCTTTTAAGCAGTCATGAAAACAAATGAAACAAATCTTACTTTGGCTGCAGTAAGTAGTGTGCTGTGTCCGTCTGGCTAGCAGCACATATATCCATGTGCTCTGGTCTGAGAGAGCCAGCTACTGCTAGTAATAAGATCCTTATCTACCTTGCTGGCTCTCAGGTGTCAGCTTACTTACTTCCTGACTACCTAACTTCCACCTGAGTTAACCCTTATGAGTGCTGGATGAAGCACTCAGACATATGTCTCCCAGGCGTAACTGATAGGAGTTGACTTCACTCTGTCACACTCACTCTATTCCGTTAGCGGGACATCAGGGGGTCAACAGAACGCGAGCCCAGTTATTACAGCGTTACTACTGGTCGGGGGCATCTCGAGACGTGGGCAATTTCTGCCGCTCTTGTGATGCCTGCCAGCGAGTGGGTAAGGCGGGCGACTGTGTGAAGGCACCCCTGAAACCCCTACCGATAATAGGGGAACCCTTCCAGAAAGTAGCGATGGATCTTGTAGGACCCCTTATGATTTCTAGCAGGCAGGGAAACACTGTGGAGCAGGTGGAGATAGGGGCACAGTTGAGTGCTAGGCAGAAGGGAGAAGCCAGGGACATGCTAGCTAAGTATGGGGCCCTCTTCACTGACATGCCAGGGACCACACATCTCACAAAACACCCAGTGCACACAGGGGATCTGCAGCCTCTGCATAAGCATGCTTATAGAGTGTCAGCAGAGGTCAAGACCAGTATGGAAAGGGAGATAGAGGAGATGCTGACCCCAGGGGTAATTACTCCGTCCCAGAGTCTTTGGGCAAGCCCGGTAGTCCTAGTTCCTAAGAAGGACAAGACCACCCGGTTTTGTGTGGACTACCGCTTGCTCAACGCTGGGACGGTGTCAGATGCCTACCCCATGCCCCGCATGGATGAGTTACTGGATGAACTCGCGGGGGCAAGGTATCTGACCACCATGGATTTGAGCAAAGGCTATTGGCAAATCCCACTGACCCTGGAGGCTAGGGAGAAGTCAGAATTCATCACTCCAAGTGGCCTCTATGAGTTTTTAGTGATGCCATTTGGGATGAAGAATGCCCCGGCTACCTTCCAACGCCTGGTCAATAGGTTACTGGGAGGGATGCAGAGCTATGCCAGGGCTTACTTAGATGACATTGCTGTCTTTAGTAATTCCTGGGACTCCCATTTAGGACATGTAGCTGCGGTGCTAGATAGGATCAGGGAGTCTGGGCTTACCTTGAAACCCACTAAGTGTATGGTAGGCCTGTACTTAGGGCACAGGGTGGGTGGAGGGCACCTCAAACCAGAGC
>WSYH01001471.1:39610-50878 GCA_036426205.1 Ascaphus truei | reverse complement strand
AGGGATGCAGAGCTATGCCAGGGCTTACTTAGATGACATTGCTGTCTTTAGTAATTCCTGGGACTCCCATTTAGGACATGTAGCTGCGGTGCTAGATAGGATCAGGGAGTCTGGGCTTACCTTGAAACCCACTAAGTGTATGGTAGGCCTGTACTTAGGGCACAGGGTGGGTGGAGGGCACCTCAAACCAGAGCCAGCCAAGGTAGAAGCCATAGTTCAGTGGCCTGTTCCAAAGACCAAGAAACAGGTCATGGCATTTTTGGGCACCGCAGGGTACTATAGGAAGTTTGTCCCACAGTACAGCGCCGTGGCCAAACCCCTGACTGATTTGACTAAGAAGCAACTGCCTGTGCTTATCACCTGGACTCCTGCCTGTGAAACTGCTTTCCAGGCACTGAAAACTGTGCTTGCTGGGGCCCCCATACTGGCTGCCCCAGACTATACCAAAAATTTCCTCATACAGACGGATGCCTCGGACTATGGCATTGGGGCTGTGTTCAGCCAAGTGGGGGACGACGGTAGAGAGCACCCTGTGGTGTACCTCAGCCGAAAACTACTTCCCAGAGATGTGGCCTATGCCACCATTGAGAAAGAGTGCTTGGCCATTGTGTGGGCACTCAAAAAACTCCAGCCCTATGTGTATGGAAGGGCTTTCACGGTCCTCACAGACCACAACCCCCTGAGTTGGCTGCAGAGGGCATCAGGGGAGAATGCCAAGTTGCTAAGGTGGAGCTTGGCCTTGCAAGAGTTTGAGTTTAATATTCAGCACAAAAAGGGTAGTGAAAACAGCAATGCTGATGGACTTTCACGTCAGGACTATCCCTCTGAGACTGAGTTCGTTAAGGGTGCCAGCAGTGCCCCACTCCCCGTTAGGGCCAGTGGGCCACAGGTCACCTATTAAGAAGGGGAGGTGTAGAGGGAGAAAGGGGGTGGCCCGGTATTAAAGGGGTTGCACCCCATATGGCCATCCCCTGACCTCACCAGAGAGACAAAGGGTTAACTGGACTGCGGTCCAGGGATGAGGTTTGCACCTTGTTGTACCTTGAAAATGTATGTTCCCCTGTTCCCATGTTTCATTTTAAGCATGTATTTTAATGTTTTAAAGTGCATTTCTGTATCTCCAGTTCTGGAGGTCGCAGAGAGTTCATATATGGCCAATATGTGGAGTCACTGTAGGCATTAAAAACTGGCAAAGGTCAACCCACTGAGCCCACCAGAATGGAACTTATTAATATGTGTAGATATTAAAGTGTATATGTATTTTATTTTGGATCTGTTCTGAAAATGCAGACGGCTGAGTAGCCTAAGTACGGTGATCAAAAGTTAACTGCCTTGATTGTTACCCAATGTCTAGGGATTAAGTATTAATCAATCAACAAACTCTGCCAGTCTAATTGTTACCTGAGGGCATGGGTTAGTCTGTTAGTCTGTGTCTCCACATTAGAGAGTGGATACAGATAATTATTCACCAGTAGGCTGTGTTCAATGTTAAGAATAGGGTTGCACAGGTATATAAACTGTGTCAACCCTACAGTTTTTAGTTGTGCTTCTGATACCATCTTGAATGTCACTGGATTGCTGGAGTTGTGCTTCTGATTCCATCTTGAATGTCACTGGACTTCTGGAGAATTGCTATTGGATACTTCTCCATCCCCCAACCCTAAGTAAGTGTTATCTTCTTGTCTGTTAATTGTACTATATTGATGTGTTCACCTAATTTAAGGAATAAATTATATTTTATTATATCTAAGCCTCGTTCAGTTCAACCCAGATATTTGGTGTTCATTATATCTTGTCATAAGCTACCGTGACATACAAAAAAACGGGTGGTCTTGTCCTTCTTAGGAACTAGGACTACCGGACTTGCCCAAGGGCTCTGGGATGGAGTAATTACCTCTAGGGTCAGCATCTCCTCTATCTCCCTCTCTATACTGGTCTTGACCTCTGCTGACACTCTATAAGCGTACTTATGCAGAGGTCGCAGGTCCCCTGTGTCCACTGGGTGTTCTGTGAGGTGTGTTTTCCCTGGCATGTCAGTGAAGAGGGCCCTATACTTAGCTAGCATGTCCCTGGCTTCTCCTTCTGCCTAGCACTTAACTGCTCCCCTATCCACCTGTTCCACAGTGTGTCCCTGCCTAGCCTCCCCTAGGAGATCAGGCAGAGCATTGCTCGCCGATCCTCCAGCAGTGGGCTACAAATGGCCATTACTGCTCCCATACTCGGTGTTCTGTATTCCTTTAACATATTAATGTGATATGTCTTATGCCTCTCAGGCTCTACCTGTACAACATAGTTGTACTCATTCACCTTTCGGATAACCGGGTACGGTCCCGACCAGGCAGCCATCAGCTTGTTCTCCCGAGTGAGTTTGAGAACAAGCACCTGCTGTCCTGGGATGAATTCTCTGCTACGGGCATTCCGGTCATACCATCGCTTTTGCTTGGTCTGAGCGGCCCTGAGGTGGTCCTGGGCCACCCCCATGAGCATCTCTAACCGGTCTTGGAGATCTACTACATACTGGATCACTGAAGCATCAGTAGCAGTAGCCTCCCCTTCCCATCCCTCACGGAATAGGTCCAGAGGTCCACGTACCCTGCGGCCATATAGTAGCTCGAAGGGGGAGAAGCCTGTAGATTCCTGCGGTACCTCTCGGTAGGCAAACAGCAAGTGCTGTAAATGAATCTCCCAGTCTTTCCCTTCCACCTCTATAAAGGTCCGAAGCATCTGCTTCAGGGTACCGTTAAACCTCTCACATAATCCGTTTGTCTGGGGATGGTAAGGGGTAGTGCGCCGGTGCTATACACCGCATGCATCCCAGAGACAATGTAACAGTTCACTCATGAACTGTGACCCCTGATCGGTTAGGATCTCACCAGGGAAACCTACCCTAGAAAAAATGTTCAGCAAAGCTGCTGCCACTGTCTTGGCATCTATGGTGCCACGCGCTACCGCCTCAGGGTACCGGGTGGCAAAATCCACCACCGTGAGGATGTAGCACTTACCTGACCTGCTAGGAATCATAAGGGGTCCTATAAGGTCCATCGCTACCTTCTGGAAGGGCTCCCCTATTACCGGTAGTGGATGCAGGGGTGCCTTCACACGGTCGCCCGCCCGCCTTACCTACTCGCTGGCAGGTATCACAGGAGCAGCAGAAAGTGCCCACATCCCGGGATGCCCCCGGCCAGTAGTAACGCTGTAATAACCGGGCTCGCGTCCTGTTGACCCCCTGATGTCCCGCTGGCGGAATAAAGTGAGCTACCCGTAACAGTTGCTGTAGAACTACTAGCTGTCCCTTACCGGTCACCCCTTCCTCTATCCCCGGGATCCCCGTTTCTCTATACAGGAGTCCCCGGTGCCATAGGCAGTGCTCAGTGCCCCCTCCTACCTGAGACTCGGACGCCCGAAGTCTAATGCCGGCCAGGGTAGGGTCTGTTTTCACTGCCTCCCTAAACTGGGCTACTAATTCTGGCAACCCCCAGTCATGTCATTGTCAGGGGAATGGGTGATGGTGAGGGGAAACAGTAAGTCAGTCTGTGCTTGCAACTGATCCTGGCTTACCTCCCCGGGCTCCTTAGCGCCCTCCGCTATCGTTGGTCCCAAAGGCAGGGGGACTGGCGCCGCCGCCATTGCCGCTGTCTGGCTCCGGGTAACCGCCGCCACCGCGGCGGGTCTGGGTACCCGGTCGTAGGTGCAGGTCATCGGTCCCAGATCATTGCCAAGAAGAACCTCGGCATCCAAACCGGGCAAAACCGCCACCTCCCGCACACCCTGTTCCTCCCCCTAATCCAAAAAGATCCTGGCAATTTGCAGGAAACGTGGCTCTCCGTCTGCCACAGTAATTTACATCCCAGGTCCTGGGAGCAATTCCTCTGGCCGGACCATATCAGGTCGGAACAGGGTCACTGCAGCACCTGAATCCATCAAGCCGACTGCTTGCCGGTAACCGACTGTGACCGGGGTGAGGTGTCTGCTCCGGCCGTCCGTCTGCTGTAGGGCTGCGCTGAGATGTCCTCCGCTCCTGGCTGTAGGCACTGAAGAAACCGGCACCGGCGTGGCATGGGACGTCTCACTGGGAGTTGTTTCCATGACTGGTGACTGGTCCAGATTCTTTGGTGGAAGCCACCCGCACGCGGGCTACCGGCTTCGCAGCTGGGGTGCGTTGCCCCTGATGGGGTCCGCCGGAACGCAGGGCAATCTGGTCGGATGTGACCAGTACGGTTGCAGTTGTAGCACCGGCGCTCGTGCCGGAGCTCCCCCGACTTCGGTGGACTGCTGCCCGCAGGCGGCTTCTGAGTCCATTGGGGAGTACTGAAAGTCTTTTTAGCTGGGGCCGCCGCCGCTTTGGCGGGCATCAGCGCCCGGCTGGCCACATAATCATCTGCAAGCCTCGCCGCCTCCTGGTAAGTCTTGGGTTTTTTGTCGTACACCCAAGCCCTCACCGCCGGTGGACACTGCTGCATGAGCTGCTCCTGGAAAATCAGATCTAGCAGGAGTTGGTAAGTCTGTGCCCCATAGCCCTCCACCCATCTGAGCCCATGCAGGGCCATGCGGGTCACATAGGACTCCAGGGGCTGAATCTCTTCCAGCCGGAATTTGCCCAGGTAGGCTTCAGGGGTGAGACCATATTGAAATAATAATAGCTCTTTTAAATGATCATAGTCAGCATATTCCACTGGAAGCGCCATCGTCGTCTGCTTAGCCAAGCCGGACAGCAAGGGGTCCAAACGTGCAACCCTATGCTGGGGAAGCACTTTGTACCGCCGACACTGTGTCTCAAAGTTCTTTAAGAAACTGTCGATCTGATCAGTACCTTCCACGAACTTGGTGACACTGTGCTGGTCCAGTTTGAGAGCATCTCTGTCGTGGTGGACAGGGGGGCAATAAGCGGGTCTGTTCACTGCCAGTGATAAACTGCAGCCGCTCCTCCGGTGTCCCTCTGTCACTCCACGCAGTGATCAGTGCCAGCATTTCAGGGGTGAACGGACTGGTAGCCGCAGCAACCAGTACCCCTCTTACTGCACTGCTCCCGGGCGGTGCTACCGCTCCCTCCCCGGTGCTGGGTCCCTTCCCTGCACACCGGGCGGTTGCACGATGGCGAGCTGAGCCGTTCCCTGGGGCTCTGCAAGCCGGGCTTCGTGATCTCTGATTGCCGCCACCATCTGCTCGACATCCTGACCCTCCGTGGGCAGGTCATATTCTCGGCACTTATCCCATAGCCGAGTGCGGGTCCGGATAATAAATGAGCCGGCATCCTCGCTCATGGTTCAAGGTTAGTGGATGTTCAGTCGGAACAGTGAGGTGGTGTTACAACTTGTGTTATATGTTGCACAACTGTGTGTTCAATATCTTTGGCCTTAGGAACTCGCAATTCACCTCGAGTTCCAACTGTATTACACAGTCCCGCAGTACACTGTAATACAGGTTCAGTTCTGTCCCACCGCTGCCACCAGTTTATTATAAGCTTGTCACGGTAACTTATGACAAGTTATAATATACACCAAATACCTGGGTTGAACTGAACACGACTTAGATATGATAAGCAAGCCCTACAGCCGTCGACAAGAGGCCCGACCTCCACCGCCTCCGGACCTATATCCGCCGGGACACAGAATAAAGATGGCTGCCGACCCACCCAGGATTCCCCCGGGGCCCCGGAGCAGCTGTCCAGGATCTGCTCATACGGAGAGGCGAGAAGAGGAGGGTTCTCCCTCGACGTACGAGGGAAAGGAGCGGCTGTGAAAGAGCTGTTATTTCCCCTTCCCCCCCCCCCTCCCCCTCTTCCCCCACTGAGGAGGAACCTCCTGAGCAGAATAGGCGCAACGGCCTGGAGCATGGGCTGGCTGGTTTGTAAACGCCTACCGAGGTCTGCGGCCAAGTACGCAGGCCTCGGGCAGACACCCCACCTTAGCTGTGAGTACATTATCCCGTTAGGCTGGGCTCCCAGCATTGAAGGCGGAAGGCACTCAGCGAGAGGCCTCGGATACGCAGAGACAAAGCAATCGATAAGACTGCAGTATGTATGTCGGGACACCCGTGCCATACCTACAGACAAACATTGCACTCATACTTAGTCTAGACCAGAGGGGGTTACCAGGCTTCATAGTTGTTACAGTAAATATTATCAATGTGACCACTGGTGACACCCCCCTGAGCATCCCGTTTCCCCCCCCCCCCTTTTTTTCCCCCTCCTCCCCTGGTGACCACAAGCTGAGAAACCGCCGCTCCTCCTCTCGGACGCCACCTGCTGGTCTTCGAGGGAAACAGGTCCAAAACCGCTAGATCCGCCATTGAAATGAATGAAGCTGCAATGGTGGCCTATGGGACCCTGCAAAATGGTGCCTGAAAAGGCGGGAAAATTGAACAAAGAGCTATAATCACTTTCTAACTATTAACCCTTGTCCTCCTGGATGGATCCGTGTGTGTGTGGTGCAGACGCTGTCATGGTGATACCTTATAACAGGGGAACACACATTTTCATGTTGCAGCAAGGAAAAAACCACATCCCTGGACCGCAGTCCAGTTAACCCCTTGCCTCCCTGGTGAGGTCAGGGGGTGGCCATATGGGGTGTAACCCCTTTAATACCGGGCCAATACCCCTTTCCAATCTCTTAAATGACTTCACTCCTTATTGGGCTCATACTGCGCACGAGTCGCATCCGAACAGGGTTTTGTTAAATCATGGCGCACTAGTTGTTTATGTAGGAAGAGCGCTTTCTTGTATGTTTCATTGTGTTAGTGTTTTTCCTGTTGGACCGGTACCGCTGGGCCAGATTACCAAACCATGAAACTTCTAGTGATAAACATGCCAAAGTTAAAGATATAGAAAATAAAGCCATTAAAAAAAAAAAAAATCAATATGAAAAAAATAATGATATACAGGTGTCCCACAGATTAAATACAAAGTCCCGGGTGAGACATGGGGGGGGCGGGGGGGGGAGCAGCTGAAGTACCAACAGGGCGTCCTGGGGTGGGGGGGGGGCGCACGGACAGTGGGGAATTTTTATACAAACTTTAATTAGGAAATAAGAACGTAATTTACATTTATCCCACTGGACAGATTGAGGCCCTGGGGTCCGAGCCTCCGATTCTCTGCACGTACAGAGCCTTTCGCAAAAGAAAAGATAATGGTTCGGGCGACGGGTGGACGGGTGACCCCCTCGCCCCCGCGGATAATCACCGAGCCTCGGGTTTCAGTCTCTGGGTCCCAGCAGGACCGGGACACCCTGTGGTGCCGCTCCGTACTCAGCTGTCGTCCTCCTCCTGTCTGGACTTTCTCTTCTTTTTCTTGGACTGCGGCGTCTCTGCCGGGATGGATCTTCTCTTCTTGGACGGAGACGCCTCCTCTACGCCGTTCTCCGAGACCTCCGCCGCCTCCTCCAGCTTCTTTTTTTTCTTTTTCTTCCCAGACTCCTCCTGCTGGGGGAGGGGAGAGAAGAAACATTGTGTCAGACATGGGCGTACCCCAACGCTGGCCGTGTCAGACATGGCGTACCCCAACGCCGGCCGTGTCAGACATGGCGTACCCCAACGCCGCCGGCGCTCAGGAAGCACAGAATGGGGTTCTGGGACCTTGGAAACAGCACTTTGCATTTGGTGTTAAATGTACATAGGAGATATAAACAAGCTGGCTGAAAGGAGCAGCAGCCGCCGGAGTGCGTTGGATCAGCCTCATTAAATCAGTTTTTACCTCCAGCAGTTCTTGTCAGGAGTAAAATGTTAACATCACTTCCAACAGCTCCGGCGGGGAACGTCTTTCTATCCCCAGCTACTAATCCCCCCCCCCCCCCCCCCCCCCCCCCCCCGACCCCACCCCCCCTCACACCCCCCTCTCATCTCTAGTGTCACACCCCCCACTCCTATATCTATATCTAGTGTGACACCCCCCACTCCTATATCTATATCTAGTGTGACACCCCCGCATCTCCGTATATCTAATATCTAGTGTGACACCCCCCCACTCCTATATTATACCACTTGTGACACCCCCACTCCTATATCTATATCCAGTGTGACACCCCCCACTCCTATATCCTGTTTGACACCCCCAGCCCCCCACTTCTATATCCGGTGTGACCCCCCATAGCCTAATCCCAAAATCTGCACCCCCTGTGGCAAATTACCGTGCCCTGTGCCCCGCAAGAAAGTGCACTACAGGGACCCAATGTACAGCAGTGTTACTCTGCCCATGCTATAACCAGAACAGCTGGACAAGCCCCCCCACTCAGCCAGTGACATGACGCTGATCCTACAAACACTGAGCCCCCGGACCCCACAAACACTGAGCCCCCAGACCCCACTGACCCTACAAACACTGAGCCCCCAGACCCCACAAACACTGAGCCCCCAGACCCCACAAACACTGAGCCCCCAGACCCCACAAACACTGAGCCCCCAGACCCCACAAACACTGAGCCCCCAGACCCGCCACAACATGAAGCCCCCGATGACCCCACAAACACTGACAGACCCCCAAGACCCCCATATCCTAGCAACCCCTGAGCCCCCAGACACCACAACACTGAGCCCCCCGACCCCAACACTCCTACAACACTGACCCCCCGACCCCCAAACACTGAGCCCGCAGACCCCACGCACCTCAGCGCTCTCCTTGGCCTTCTTGGGTGTGGGCTCTTCGTCGCCCTCTTCCTCCTCGCCCGCTGCAGACAGCGCCTCCAGCCGCCTCTTCTCTCGCTTCCTTTTCTTCTTCTCCCTCTTCTCCTGCTTCCTCTTGATCTCAGAAGCAGCGACCGTGGCCTGGGACGGAGACGGGATAATATTAGTGTCCGGTGGGCAGCGGTATGCTTCAATGTCCAGATATGGCGAAGCATAATGTAAGACTAACGATACGCCGCACCGGAGTAACGCCGAGGCTGCCGCTGCCGTGCGACCCGGGAAGTACGCCGAGGCTGCCGTGCGAGGCCGGGGAGTAACGCCGAGGCTGCCGTGCGATGCCGGGGAGTAACGCCGAGGCTGCCGTGCGAGGCCGGGGAGTAACGCCGAGGGCTGTGCCCGCTCCGTCGAGGCCGGGGAGTACGCCGGGCTGCCGCTGCCGCCGCGAGCCGGGAGTAACGCCGAGGCTGCCCGTGCGAGGCCGGAGTAGTAGGCCGAGGCTTGCCGTGCGAGGCCGGGAGTAACGCCGAGGCTCCGGGGCGAGGCCGGGGTAATCGCGAGGCCGGGGATAACCCGAGCTGCCGCGCGAGGCCGGGGACCTGCTTATTGTATTGCACTTGCATGTAAAATACCAGAGGCGCAGGAGTAAGATCTGAACATGTAACCGGATCACGTGCGCTTCGGGAGTCCCGACAGACACCACCGGGGCCTGCCTGATACAGGTGTGTTGCGCACGCCGCCGTGACCGGGGATTCAGCCTAATAAGCCTGCCGCCCCGGGCACAGCACGGCCAGCCTGCCGCCCCGGGCACAGCACGGCCAGCCTGCCGCCCCGGGCACAGCACGGCCCACGCCTGCTGCCGACCGCCGGGCACAGCACGGCCAGGCCTGCCGCCCCGGGCCACATGCACGTCCCATCCTGCCGCCCCGGGCATCAGCACGGCCAGCCAGCCCGCCCCGGGCACAGCAACGTCCAGGCCTGCCCCCGGGCACAGCAACGCCAGCCTGCCGTCCCCGGGCAACAGCAGCGGCCAGCCCTGCCGCCCGGGCACAGCACGGCCAGCCGCCGTCCCGGGTCACAGCACTGCCCCTGGCCGCCCCGGCACAGCACGGCCAGCCTGCCGCCCCGGGCACAGCACGGCCAGCCTCCCGCGGGCACCACGGCCTCCCTCGCCCCGTGGCCAAGCACGGCCATCCTGCCGCCACCGGGCCAGCACGGCCACCTTCCGGCCCGCTGGCACCTGCGGCGGCAGCACGGCAGCCTTGGCACGGGGAGAGAAGAGGGGCATGTGGAAAGAGGTGTGATTGGGGCGGACTTAACAAGGGGGATAGCTGTGGGGGATGGGAGGCGGAGAAAGAAAGAGCTAGAGTAGGGCACAGGGAAGTAAGAGGGGTGAGAAAGGTACTAGGGCACAGAGAGGGGTATAAGCATGATAACCTGTGGTGTGGGATAGAGCAACGTGGAAATAAGTGGAACAAGGGAAGGGAGAAGAGGTGATTGGGTGACCCGAAGGGAAGGGGGCGGACGAGATTATAATGGTGCGATAAGGTGAGAAGATGTGGAGTAGACCCAGGCGAGTGGTGTCGGGGTGAAGACTGGGTAGAAAGAAAGACTTTGAGTGAAGGGCGGCATGCAGTCGAAAAGGAGTCGTCATTTCTAAGACAAGGTTCGAAATATGAAGGGGTGGGGATATTTCGATTGTCACTTTATATCCAGAGTGAGGGGTACAGACAAAAGGGCTGGGGGGGGGCGTAGCCCAGGTAGTGGGGGGGGGGAGAATAAGGATCTGATGAGACGGAAGCTATGGGCATAGGTCTAATGAAAATAGGAGGATCAATGCTGGGGTGCAAAATAACAGGTTCAACTACGACTGTCAACACGAGTAACGGGAATGGAAGGGAGAAAAGATGGGGTGAGAAACTTCGGAGGAAGGAGGGGGGGGCGGTGTTAAGAGGGTGTGAGCAGGCGCGGACAAACGCAGGGATTATAAGGGCGATAGGGGGCGGAGGAGGAGAGTAAAAAGCGAGATTAGAGCGTGAGTGGTTATAGTGGTGAAGACATGGGCGAGTAAGACGCGGGCATATATCTGGCTCTTGCCCCGGGGCAAAACAGCACGTCCACCCTGCCAGCCCCCGGGCACAGCACGGCACACCTGCCGCCCCGGGCACAGCACTGCCACTGCCTCCCCGGGCACAGCCGGCCCAGACCTGCCCCCCGGCACATCACGGCCGCCTCCGCCCCTGGCAGCATCCACGGCCAGCCTGCCGCCGACGGGCACAGCACGGCCACCTGCCTCCAGCTGGCAGCGAGCACTGGCCATCCTGCCGCCTGCGTGCCCAGCATTTCGGCCAATCCCCGCACCGCGGCACAGCAACGGCCAGCACTTCCAGCCGCGGGCACAGCACGGCCAGCCTCCAGCCGCGGGCACAGCACGGCCAGCCTCCAGCCGTCGGGCAGCACGGCCAGACCTCCAGCCTGAGGCGGGGGCACAGAACACCCCAGCCTCCAGCTCCGCGGCGACAGCACGTCATCCCTGGCAAAGCACGGCGCAGCCGCGGGCACAGCACTGCCAGCCACGCGGGCACAGACACGTGGACATTCTCCTTTGCCTCGCATGGAGGTACAGCCACAATGGACGTCGTGCATAGGGGTCCATGG
>WSYH01001471.1:27751-39575 GCA_036426205.1 Ascaphus truei | reverse complement strand
CGGACCGGTAACGCTAACCAAGGACCGAGAACCTGACCTCAGTAATACAGTCCCAGCACAGGCCGGACTGGTAACGCTAACCAAGGACTGAGAACCTGACCCCAGTAATACAGTCCCAGCACTGGCCGGACAGGTAACGCTAACCAAGGACTGAGAACCCGAATCAAATAATACGGGCCCAGCAGAAGGTCCAACATTAGAGCAGTAGAGTAACATCTATACAAAGTGCGAGAAGATAAGCCACGAGGAGGAAGAGACACACACACTATCCGCGGCTCACCTGAGAAGCAGTCTATGCGTGACGCGATGGTGCACTTATTCGCCAGGTAGCGGGAGATCCGGCCCTTGTTCTTGGCAGCCGCGCGGCCGATGAAGGTGGAGTGAAAGATCAGCCCGTATTTGGGAGTGTTCCCCTTGGTCTTCAACGCCCTGCAATACGGACACTTTTATTTAGCCACAACAACTTTACAAGGGATTTCGGGAGATGAGCTGTGTAAGAAGTAGGGTCTTGGCTGGATACAGAGTGAGTGAGTGTGTGAGTGTATATACACACACACTGTACCCAGTCAAGACCCTACTTCTTACACAGTCAGGGATATGCACAACACAAGAACTGCACCCACACCCAACCAACACCCCAAATCAGCTGTGTGATCTTGTAATGCAACTATTCCTCCCCAGGCCATCTCCAAAGTACACCCCCCAAATAATCAGCTGTGTGATATTGTAATAACAGAAGAGAAGAAGTGTGTGTGTTACTGAGTGTGAGTGCGCGGTGTGAACACAATATAAACCCCGGCACAGATATCTGACCTGCTCGGCGGCTCAGCACAGAGACACAAAGGGAAGAAGTGTGTGTGTTACTGAGTGAGAGAGCGCGGTGTGAACACAATATAAACCCCGGCACAGATATCTGACCTGCGCGGCGGCTCAGCACAGAGACACAAAGGGAAGAAGTGTGTGTTACTGAGTGTGAGCACAATATAAACCCCGGCACAGATATCTGACCTGCTCGGCGTTTGGCACACAGCCTCTCAGGCACACAGTCACAAAGGGAGGAAGTGGTTGTTCAGACTCTGGGGCCGGCGGTTATCACTCACGTGGCAGTGGGCGAGACGCCCACCAGCCCGTGTCAAACCCGAGCGCCCAGTGACCTGCCATCATCACAACCACCCGGCAGCTGTACCTGAAGAGGGCTTTCTCCGCACCCAGGATCTGCACCGTGGAGGCCGGGTACTTGGCGAGGTTCGTGAGGCTTCCGGCGTGGGAGATCAGACGGGCGCCCACCTGGGAAATAAACACAGGGCCCGTCAGTCATGCAAGGCACCGGGAATCAGCGGGAGGCACTGCAGGCAGCACATCGGAGTGCAAGCTCTGCGGGAGAGGAATGTACCGTGCACGGTGTCTCAGAGCAGCGCACAGGAAGCACATTGGAGTGCAAGCTCTGCGGGAGAGGAATGTACCGTGCACGGTGTCTCAGAGCAGCGCACAGGAAGCACATTGGAGTGCAAGCTCTGCGGGAGAGGAATGTACTGTGCACGGTGTCTCAGAGCAGCGCACAGGAAGCACTCAGCAAAACACCCCACGTCTGTAACTCTGCGACACGCGAGGTGAGATCAGGTTAAGCGAAGGCCCGGGTGCGCGCAGCGGCCATCTTTACCCGAGTCAGCGCGACATGGGACTTCAGGCAACTCGCGACAGGGACGCGGCCATGACGTCACGCAGCTAGGTTTGCCCTCATTGGCTGAACAGCCACTGTGACGCAGCCAGCGCTCCGTCGCCACAAGAAAATCCTCGCCTGTGCAAAATGTGGTTGAACGTCGCGATCTCTACATGCGCGTCCAGGCAGCTACTGAGGCCCCCCCCCCCCCCCAGAGGGGCGGATCTTGTTCCCTACCCGCCGCAGACGCGCGCAGGCAGCGAACACGAGGCCTTAGACACAGATCACAGCAGTGGAGGTTTCTCAGTCACTCGCGTCTCAGAGGATTGACAGATTTCACTGACGCATCATTTCCTGTGTCCAGGGTTAGTTTGTATAAAGAGCGTAGCAGCGCCACGCCGGGATGACGTGCAGAATTACCCCCCCGCCCCCCACAGCTAACAGCAGACCGTGTCACTAATGTGCACGTCAGCCTTACAACAGCTGGTTTAAAAAGAGCTTCTACACCTCTATTACAATCACATGATATTTTTTGGGCCACGTTCCCAGAAACTGCCAATAAGAGCTAAATACGTGGAGATATTTGCACTTCCCTTTAAGGGAGCGCGCGTCCCGATCCCCATACTGCCTTCCCCTTTAAGGGAGCGCGGCGCGTCCCGTCCCCATACATGTGCAACTTCCTTTAAGGGAGTCGCGGCGTTCCCGTCCCATACTGGCACTTCCCTTTAAGGGAGCGCGGTCCCGTCCCACCCACCGGCTGCGTGCCACGTCGACAATGGCACCCCTTCCTTACCATACGCTTCTCCGATGAGCGCATACAGACTGGGGTCCACCTGGGTCTATCTGTGGAGCGGAGATCTTCCTGAGCCCTCCGGTACTGACGGACAGGAGATCACCGCGGTCGAGAAACCTCAATGTTTAAATCAGGTCAATGGGGAGAATGTCTCATCACCCTAGGGGGAGAGAGATCCAGTCAGGATGGAGAGATGCCGCCGAGGGGGACCAGAGAGATCAGCGTTCAATGGGAGAGAGTGTCCATCCCTAGGGGGGAAAGGATCAGGTCAATGGGAAGAATGTCCCATCTAGTGGGAGAGAGAGAACCAGTTCAATGGGAGAGATGTCGCATCCCTAGGGGGGAAGAGAGATACAGTCCAATGGGAGAGGATGTCCCATCCTAGGGGGGGAGGGGGAGAGGAAGAGATCAGCTCAATGGGAGAGATGTCCATACCCCTAGGGGGGAGAGAGAGAGACCAGGTCATGGGAGAGATGTCCATCCCTAGGGGGGGAGAGAGATCAGGTCAATGGGAGAGATGTCCATCCCTAGGGGGGACAGAGAATCCAGTCAATGAGAGATGTTCCCATCCCTAGGGGGGACAGAAGATCAGGTCAGATGGGAGAGATGTCCTCCCTAGGAGGGGACAGAGAGATCAGGGTCAATGGGAAGATTGTCCATCCCAGGGGTAGAGAAAGATCATGTCATGGAGAAGTGTCCATCCCTAGGGGGGAAAGATTGTCACCCTAGGGGGAGAGTCACTCAATGGGAGAGATGTGCCCCTCCCTAGGAGGAGAGATCAGCTCAAGGAGAGATGTCCATCCCTAGGAGAGAGAGATCAGGTCATTGGAGAGATGTCCATCCCTAGGGGGGGAGAGAGAGCCCAGTGTCATGGGAAGATGTCCATCCCAGTTACCGAAGATGGTAAAGGATGAGAAACCATGGCTAAAACACGCGTTCTAATGGGAGTAGCAGCCCCGAGAGAGCGCAGTGCCCGAGGTATTACGGTCTGTCATTACCGTGGTGCTTCAGTAACATTGTTCTGACATCACTGGTGCTCGAGTGGTTGACAGATTAGTACACAGTCACTGCACATCAGATACAACAACAACCGCGCTTATACGCACAGGACACAACTCGGGACTCTAGGAAACTAACCACACCCCCCCCCAGGTCATGTCATCACCAACGCTCCTTGCCTATCACAATAACCCTTTTCTCTTGGCGCGCGCCAACTCATCGCATCAATGTGTGAGGACCATCGAAACCAACGGCACTGTCAAATACGTCACAATTGTGTTCAGAGGGGGACGCAAAATTGTCACCCGAAACCCGTCTGCACGCGCCTCAGAGGCACACGGAAGAAAGTGCGCCGGCCCTGGAAAGCGTAGACGTGTAATCGCTGCACCGCCCGGAGATTTTACACCACTCCAGCACTGGACGCGCCGTGTCACACGCAGGACGTACCCATTGATGAGCGGGGACGCCCCAGGACGGCCTGCGCCTTGGCGCTGTCCTCACGATCTCCTCCATAAACGGGTAACTCTGAACCCAATACTGAGAACCGATTGAACGGCCCAGTAAATACCGTCCCAGCCCGGCCGTAAAGCCGTAACGTAACCAAGTCCTGGATAAAACGCTGACCCCAGTATACGGCCCCAGCCAGGCCGGACCGGTAACGCTAACAAGACTGAGAACCTTTGACCCCAGTGAATACTGCCGCAGCGACAGATCCGACAGGTAACGGCTAAGTACTGAAACCTGACCCAGGGTAATCTCAGGGGCCCAGCCAGGCCGTGACAGGTAACCTTTAAGGGCTTAGAACCTGACCCCAGTACTACATGCCCAGACACGGTACTCTAACCAAGGACTGAGAACACTGAACCCCAGTAATCAAGGCCCAGCACAGGTAACGCTAACCAAGGACCTAGAACCGATCCCCGTAATCAGGCCCAGCACGGGCCGTACAGGGTAACGCTAACACAAGGACCGAAAACCTACCGCACATTAATAGCAATGCCTAGCACAGGCCGGACCGTTCCGCTAACCCCAAGGACCGAGAACCCTACCCCAGTAAATACAGCCTAGCCACAAGGCCGGACAGGTAACGTTTTCTTCTAAGGACCGAGAAAAACCCGACCCCCCATTATAACATGCCCAGCACAGGTCAGACATGGTAAACGCTAAGGACTGAAAACCTACACCCGTAATCAGGCCGCAGCATCAGGCCGGACAGGTAGACTCTAAGGGCTAGAACCTGACCCCCCATTATCCAGGCCTTAGCAACAGGCCGGACAGTAACGCTAACCAAGGACCGAGAACTTACCGACCCCGTAATCGGGCCCAGCACAATCCGGACACGTTAACGCTAACCAATGACTGAGACCGCGACCCACGTAGAGTACAGGCCCCCACAGGCCCGACAGGTAACGCTAAGACTGAAAACCTGACCACCCAGTAATACGGCCCCACACAGGCCGGACAGGTAACGCTAAAAGGGCTGAGAACCTGACCCAGTAATACAGGCCCAGCACCATGCGGGCGGCCGTACAGGTTACACTCTAACCAAGGACTAGAACCTTAACCCCCGTAATGAGGGCCCAGCACAGGCCGGACATGTACACGCTTACCAGGGGACCGAGAACCTGTACCCCATTAATAAGCAGGCCCACGTACATACGACCGGTAACATCTAAACCAGTACTGAGAACCTGACCCCAGTAATACAGGTCCAGCGACCAGGCCACAGGTAAGGGCGCTAACCAAGTCCCGAGAACCTGCCCCCCGTTACGACCCAGCACAGGCCGGGACGAGGTAACGCTACACCACAGGACCAGAGAACCTGACGCCCAGTAATACAGGCCACGCACACGGCCGACCGGTAACGCTAAGTGACTGAGAACCTTCCCCCCAGTTAATGAACGTCCCAGTCCAGTCGGGACCGGTAAACAGCTACCAAGGACCGGAACCTGACCCCATAATACAGCAGGGCGGCCAGGTTAGACTCTACAGGGCTGAGAACCTCCCCCAGTAATACAGGGCCGGACAGGTCACTAACCAAGGACTCTGGAACCTGCCCCCAGTAACAGTCCCAGCAACATGCCGTACCGGTAACGCTAACCTAAGGAGGCCGGAGAACCTACCTCATGTAATTACATACCGCGCAAGCAGGCCGACATCTGGTTAACGCTAACCAAGGACTTCGAGTAACCGTGACCCGCAGTAAACATCCTCACACTTTCCCGGACCGAGTACAGCGCTAACCCGAATTACTTAGCAGAACCCAATCACAAGTATGAACTGTACAGGCCCCAGCAGAGGTCACATTAGATCAATAGAGTTAACATCTATACAAAAGTGCGAGATATATCGCCACGATGAGGAAGAGGACAACACACACTATCCGCGGGCTCACCTGATACAGCGTTCTATGCGTGACGCGATGGTGCACTTATTCGCCAGGTAGCGGGAGATCCCGGCCCTTTTCTTAGGCAGCCGCGCAATGAGCCGGATGAAAGGTGAGAGTGAGAAGATCAGCCCGTATTTGGGAGTGTTCCCTGGTCTTCAACGCCTGCAATACGTACACTTTTATTTAGCCACACACAACTTGACAAAGGGATTTCGGGAAATGGAGCTTGGTGTAAGAAAGTAGGGTCCTTAGGTCTGAGAACGAGTGAGTGAGTGTGTGGTTTTATATCACACACCACGTACCCCCAGGTCAAGACCGCTATTCTTAACACAGTCAGGGATATGCAAACACAAGAACTCTGCACCCCTCACCAACCAACCCCAAACGCTGTGTGGTACTTGTAATGCAACTATTCCCTCCTCCCAGGCCATCTCCAAGTACGACCCCCCGAAATAAAATACATCTGTGTGATATGTATAACAAAGAGGAAGAAGTGTGTGTGATTGACTGGGATGTGAGGTGTCGCGTGTGAGAACACATATACACCCCGCACAGATTGCGACCTGCTCGGCTTGGCTTCGAGCACAGAGACACACGGTGGAAGGTGTGTGTACTGGTGTTAAATAGAAGAGCCGGGTGTGAACCATATACCCAAACCCACTAAAACCCCGGCGAACAGATATCTGACCTCGCTGCGCGGCTTCAGCACAAGAGCCACAAAGGGAAGAATTTGGTTTTACTGATGTTAGCACATATAAAACCCGGCAACAGATATCTGACCTGCTCCGGCGTTGGCACACAGCCCTCAGCACAGCAGTCCCCCAAAGTGTAGGAATGGTTGTTTCAGGACTCTGGGGCCCGGCGGTTATCACGACACGTGCAGTGGGGCCGAGACGCCCACCGCCCGTGTCAACACCCGAAAGCGCCAGTTGACCTGACCATCATCACAACACACAACGGGCAGCATTACCTGAAGAGGGCTTTCTCCGCACCGAACGAGATCTGAACTGGAAGGCCGGGTACTTGATCGAGGTTCGTGAGGCTTCCGGCGTGGGCAGATCAGAGACGGGCGCCCACCTGGGAATAAACACGGAGCCCGTGCCGTCATGCAAGGCACCGGTGAATCAGCGGTAGTGCACTGCGGCATCACACTCGGAGTGCAGCTCTGCGGGAGAGGAATGTACCGTGCAACGATGTCCTCAAGCACGCACGAATGCATCATTGGAGTGCAAAGCTCTGCGGGATAAGGAATTACCGTGCAAACGTTGTCTCAGAGTCAGCGGCACAGTGAGCACATTGGAGTGGAAGCTCTGCGGAGAGGAATGTACTTGCACGGTGTCTAGATCAGCAACCAACATGGAAGCACATTGGAGTGCAAGCTCTGCGGTGAGAGGATGTACTGTGGCACCGTGTGTCATCAAGCCGCGCACAGGAAGCACTCAAAAGCAAAACACCCCAACGTCTGTAACTCTGGACACCGAGGTGAGATCAGGTTAACGCGCAGTCCCGGTTTGCTCGCAGCGCGGTCCATCTTTATTCCCCCCGATCAGCGCGTACATGGGACTTCAGGCCTCCGACAGGGACGGCGGCCATGAGTCACGCAGCTATGTTTGCCTCTCATTGGCTGAACAGCCACTGTGACGGCAGCCAGCGCTCCGTCGGCCAAACAAAATCCTCCGCCTGTGCCAAAATGTGGTTGAACGTCGCGATCTCTACATGCGCGTCCAGGCACGCTACTGAGGCCCCCCCCCCCCCAGAGGGGCGGATCTTGTTCCCCTCCGCCGCAGACGCGCGCTAGGCAGCGAACACGAGGCCTTAGACACCAGATCAAGCAGTGGAGGTTTCTCATCACTCGCGTCTTCAGAGGATTGACGAGTTTCAACTGACCGCATCATTTCTGTTGTCCAGGTGTAGTTTTGTATAAAGAGCGAGCAGCCCACGCCGGGAGTACGTGCAAATACCCCCCCCCCCCCAACGCTAACAAGCAGAGCCGTGTCACTAATGTGGCAGGCCGTCATACACGCGCTGTTTAAAAGAGCTTCTAACCTCTTATACAATCACATGATAGTTTGCCACGTACCCAGAAACTAGCCAATAAGAGCTAAATACGTGGAGATATTTGCACTTCCCTTTAAGGGAGCGCGCGTCCCGTCCCCATACTGCACTTCCCTTTAAGGGAGCGCGCGTCCCGTCCCCACACCACCGCTGCGTGCGCACTCACCACTTCTCCGATGAGCGCAGACAGACTGGGGGCCACCTGGGTCATCTTGGAGCGGAGATATTCCTGAAGACCCTTCCGGTACTCGGACAGCGAGATCACGCGGGTCGAGAAACTCTCAATGTTTATCAGGTCAATGGGAGAGATGTCCATCCCTAGGGGGGAGAGAGATCAGGTCAATGGGAGAGATGTCCATCCCTAGGGGGGACAGAGAGATCAGGTCAATGGGAGAGATGTCCATCCCTAGGGGGGAGAGAGATCAGGTCAATGGGAGAGATGTCCATCCCTAGGGGGGAGAGAGAGACCAGGTCAATGGGAGAGATGTCCATCCCTAGGGGGGAGAGAGATCAGGTCAATGGGAGAGATGTCCATCCCTAGGGGGGACAGAGAGATCAGGTCAATGGGAGAGATGTCCATCCCTAGGGGGGACAGAGAGATCAGGTCAATGGGAGAGATGTCCATCCCTAGGGGGGAGAGAGATCAGGTCAATGGGAGAGATGTCCATCCCTAGGGGGGAAAGATGTCCTACCCTAGGGGGGAGAGATCAGCTCAATGGGAGAGATGTCCATCCCTAGGGAGGAGAGATCAGCTCAATGGGAGAGATGTCCATCCCTAGGGAGGAGAGATCAGGTCAATGGGAGAGATGTCCATCCCTAGGGGGGAGAGAGAGACCAGGTCAATGGGAGAGATGTCCATCCCAGTTACCGGAAGAGGTAAAGGATGAGAAACATGGCGTAAAACACGCGTTCTAATGGGAGTAGCAGCCCCGAGAGAGCGCAGTGCCGCGGTATTTACGGTCTGTATCCGGGTGCTCAGTAACATTGTTCTGACATCACGGTGCTCAGGGGATTGACAGATTAGTAACACATCACTGCACATCAGATACAAACACCGCGCTATACGCACAGGACACACTCGGGACGCTAGGAAAATAACCACCCCCCCCTCCCAGGTCATGCATCGACCAACGCGCCCGATGCCTATCACAATAACCCGGTGTCCGGCCGCGCCAACGCATCGCTCAATGTGAGGACCTCGAAACAAACGTGCACTCAAATACGTCACATTGTTCAGAGGGGGACGCAAAAGTGTCACCCGAAAACCCGTCTGCACGCGCCTTCCAGAGCAGCACGGAGAAAGTGCGCCGGCCCTGGAAGCGCAGAGCGTGTACTCGCTGCACACGGACCGGAGATTTACACCACGCCAGCACATGGACGCGCCGTGTCACACGCAGGACGTACCCATTGATGAGCGGGACGCCTCCAGGACGGCCTGCGCCTTGGCGCTGTCCATCACGATCTCCTCCATGTCCTCCAGCTTGTCCTCGCTCAGCTCCTTGCGGTTGCCGATGTACTTGGCCATACGGCAGTACGTGTAATTCTCCGGCACGATCTTTATCAGCTCCGGGAAGTGATACCCGTACCACTCTCTGCGGGAAGACACGGGGGTCACTCTATACTCACCACTCATTTACACACCGCGACAAGACCGATCACCAATACCAAGAAGCAGGTACCCGTGCCAAGCCTCGTCATCTCAAGTACCCCCCCCCCCCCCCCCCCCCCCACTCTCAGGACATCCCAGATAAAGGGGACTTTATTAACGGAAGCGGATCCGGTGAGACATGTTTGGACACACGGATCGGGTTTACGTTACAGGATAACACGGGTATAGCGTGTCCCGTGTGAGATCTGTCTCCCCGATAACAAGACCGGCCGGGCACAGAGAGCCTGGCCGTGGTGTAGACGGGGATAACACTCTTCCTCCTCTTTCTGTACAGTCAGTGGAAGGGAAACACTGCCTGTGGTAAGCAATGGGAGGGACCGCGGAGCGCACGCTCACAGCCGCGGAGCGCACGCTCACAGCCGCAGGTATGTGCTGTGCAGGGAGATTGGGGGAAGCCCCTGCGGCAACCTCGTGAGAAGCACAGAAACTAATCAGCCCCGAGACTTCAGTGGTTATAGGGTGCACGATTCTCCGAAGTCAGAGTCCCTCCCACTGGTTTCAACTCGGGGGCCCCCTGCTTCCCACGATACTCCCATCGGACAGTAACGCCCCCAGCTGGGCACAGATAGAATATTTAATGGGTCTTGCTCCCCTAAAGGAAGCCGTGACGTCGCCCCCGGGTTTCCTATTGGCCTGTGTGCTGCAGGACCATTATACAGCAGCGAGATCGCAGCTTCACCTTCACATACAAGTATCTCAGGGGCATGGGGGGGCGCGGGGAGAAACACCCGACACCTGCAACGCGCTCAGTCACAGCCACCCGCGCTAACAAACGGCTCGCTCACACGTGTAAGAAAGGTGCGAGTAAGTGAAACCCGTCTCCTCGGCAATAACAGCCAAATGACGCGTGGTAAAGCGCGTGCGAGTGCGAGTGGCGGCGGCGGTACCAGGGCGCGTTGTATGAGGAATCCGGGGCTGCGGCCGGCACTGACCTCACTCGCATGGAGAAGGTGTTTATGTCTTTGTCCAGCTGGTCCAGTAAGCTGATGGACTGGATGATCATGTTGTCCACCCGGTTGACATTAAACTTGACCTTGGCTCGGGAGTAGCTGTGGCCCAGGCCGAGCTGCGCTTTGGAAGCAGATGACGCGGTCAGCCCCTTCACCAGCGCGTGGAAATGGACGCGGATTCCTGCAGAGAGGGAAGAGACCAAAGTCACAACCGAGACTGCAGCAGAAACGCACCAAGCTCACCTGCCCCACGGAGCACGCACCAAGCTCACCCGCCCCACGGAGCACGCGGCCAAGCTCACCCGCCCCACGGAGCACGCACCAAGTACCTGCCCCACGGAGCACGCACCAAGCTCACCGCCCCACGGAGGCAGGGCCCCCAAGCTCACCGGCCCCAAAGTGCAGGGAGTATGTACAGGTGTGCCAAGCTCACCCGCCCCGTGCAGGGGAGTATGTACAGGTGCGCCAAGCTCACCCGCCCCATGGAGCACGCACCCAAGCTCACCGGCCCCGTGCAGGGGAGTATGTACAGGTGTGCCAAGCTCACCAGCCCCAAACTCACCGGCCCCGTGCAGGGAGCATGTACAGGTGTGCCAAGCTCACCCGCCCCCAAAATCACCGGCCCCGTGCAGGGGAGTATGTACAGGTGTGCCAAGCTCACCCGCCCCGCGCTGAGAAGCGTACAAAGATGCGACAAGCTCACCTGCCCTGCATGGAGGCGCTTACACAGGCATACCAAGCTCACCACGCCCTGCGGAGCACACGCCAAGCTGACCCGCCCCGCGGAGCGCCAAGCTCACTCGCCCTGCACTGAGGAGCTTACCTCTTAGCACCTCCGCTACCACACCGCCCGTCTGACACGGGATTTTCAGCTCTTCCTGGATGGCGGCTCCGATTTTGGCGTCTCCCACCCCCAGCAGAGCCTTCTTCCTCTTGGCCGGCATGTGGGTTTCCAGGAGCAGCTTCAGGTCCTCGTGTAGGACACCTGGGTACGATACAGGCCGGCGGTTAAACATGTCCAGTGACCGGCAGTTTGCAGATATAATTACACAGGCCGGAGCAGCGAACAGAACCAAGGCGTGGCGGCCCAAATCACAGCGCCGCGCACCAACACAGTTCTGTTTCTTTTGGACCAACAGCTTCCTTAGCGCGAGGACACTTTATAAAGAGCGCGCTGGGGTCACTTTCTGGCGCTTAAACAGGTTTAATTAAACATTCAGCCTGCCTCCAGCGCACAGGCTCTCGCCCCGCAGATACCTCCCGCGCACTCTCGCCCCGCACATACCTCCAGCGCACAGGCTCTCGCCCC